>WWET01000454.1:396199-409059 GCA_011038615.1 Limnodynastes dumerilii | reverse complement strand
GAGATTTTTTTTTCCTCTTGTTTTTTTTTTTACCGCTGTCTGCTGTTTCAGCGCAGCGGTATAAAAATAATTGGGCGAATTTTTATCGCTCAATTGCCGGCGAAGGCGTCGTATTTTTACCGACGCAAACTTTTTGAAAACTTCGCCGGCAATTGAATCGGGCCCACAATAGTTTATTTTCCATAATGCACTGATCTGTCATTGACCCGATTCAGAAAATAGGAGGAAATTTACACACTGGGAAAAATGTAGTTTGAGTTGCAGGGGAGGCAAATGCCATCAGTTGTAAACAGTGTTAGAGTTGAGAGATGATGTCTCCTAGCTCAAGTCTAAATAACAGTGTAATCGTTACGCTGGTCAGTATCTGTGAGCATTAAGCAAAAGCAAATATTCTACCTGCATGCATAGAATAAAATACATTTGAATCTGAAATTCAACATGGTTTTGCCTGTGTGTAACTTTCCACCTGTTTTCCTCTTATCTTCGCACGCCCATGCCCTGGACCAAATGTGTCCCTGAAGGGCAGGTGACCCTGAGACAGAAATAAAGGGGATAATGTAGCCTGTGTACAGACTATACATTTATCCAATAAGCTGATAATCAATAGATTGGGCCAGTAATTGTATAGTGGGGGTTTGCTGGACCATTTTATTGGCAGAAATGCTTCCAACCAGTAATTGGATGCGGCTGTTTTACCTAGACGATCAGACCAACGCTGAGCTCAGTCCGATCATTGTAGTACTTGCACTCTCCTGGCTATCGGATCGCTTTGTCAGGAGCCGGTGTACCCAGCATAATGGTGCAAACGTTGACTATCTGGTTGCAAATGTCAATGTATTTTACATGCTAGATACTAGCAGCTTTTGCTAAAGGCTGGACCGCTGATGAAGAGGCAACTGCAGTTAATGCCAAAACAAATGCAAAATTGTGTACTTAAAGCTTAAAACCCAAAAGGCAGAATAAAATAACCATAGCAACCAATCCAGTTCTAGCTATCTTTTATCGAATACATCCTAGAAACTGATAGCTTAAATCTGATTGGTCGCTTTCTACTGCTGACTTGAAAATGGAGGCAGCCATTTTGTTTTGCTCAGCCAATGTTTAGCTCATCAGCTCTCCGAGTTAGTGACACATCAAGCTACTCATGATGGCTAATATATAGTTAATCTGTGTAGCTTAAATGATTTTGTCTTTAATAACAAACAAGCATGGTGTTGTTGTAACGATGTTTTATTGCCATTGTTTTCACGTCTTCCATTTCCTCGGTTTTTCTGTGTCCAGCCAGAGATAGAGGAAGGGCCGGTAATAGATGTTTTGTCTGCGGATTATCAGAGAGATCTTTGTTTAGATGACATTTGTCATTTATAGAAGTGAGAGAGTGACTAATCCTATATGTGTGTCTGGACCTATTCTGGTGACGTCACTGTCCAAAACTATTAACTGGAACCTCATTTTTGCTGAGTAACAGAGGCCTGTGTTCAGAGTACCGGACCTATAACGTATACGTCCAGTGCTTAGCGATTTTTACTAATGCGCGTGCGTAGTAATTTTTTAACGTAATTTACGTATCTTTTTCTTACGTAGATTGCGTAAATGCGGTCGCATTCTACGTAAGAAAAAGATACGTAGATTACGTTAAAAAATCGCATTTACGCAATCTACGTAAGAAAAAGATATGCAGATTACGTTAAAAAATTACTACACATCCTCAGTAGTAAAAATCGCTAAACACCGGACGTATATTTTATACGTCCAGTACTCTGAATGCAGGACGGTATTCTTATAATCTTAGAAACATGAAAATTCCTCTTTTATAAAGTCTGCTTAGAGAGAGAAGCAGATTATGGTTCCAGTGGTATTGTCTGTAGGAGTGTGGGTCTGTGGTAAGAACCCTCTTGCGACAGGGCCGTTTTCTACCAGCCATTTTCAGCATGTCGTCTCCGAGATCGTTAGCTCCTGCGCTGCCGGAGGGAGGGAATCGAAGATCCTCGGCACGAATCCCCAGCGGCGACTGGTGAGTATTTCCCCAACCCTGATCCCTAATCCTGATTCACACCTAAGAAGCTGCGGCTTCCTAGCTGCATTTATTTAGGGTTTCTGTTACTGTGTATGTGTGGTAAGTTTTTCTATGAAAACCATGTGGCGTTTACAGATGGCGATCCGTTAAGTGCGGACATTAAGTAGCGAGTTAAGAAATAAGAGGATAGCCAGTGCTCACTCCCTAGAAAGATAAGTAACATGGGTGGAGAGACTCATTTAAATCAGGCTATCGGGACGCGGTGTACAAACTCTGTCTACCACTTAAGAGGCTAAATACGTGCAGGAAGGTAAGGCCGCCTATGGCGCTTGTAACTGAATTAAGAAGCCAGAGAAGTAGAGCGTGTCCTGGGAGGTGGCTGCAAAGTTAGTTGTGTACAATTGGGAATCTGTGCCTACGTAACTAATACTTAAATGTGAATCCAGTCCCCTCACCCTACCCTCCTCTTCCCTACAGCCTGAGCCTAACCCTCCCTTCCCTGCAGCCTGACCCTATCCTCCCCTCCCCTTCCATTACCCTAACCCTAACCTTCCCTTCCCCCTAACCCTCCCCCTTTCATTACCCTAACCTTCCCTTCCCTGCAGCCTGACCCTAACTCTCCCCTTCTATTTCCTTAACCCTCTAAGGTTGCCTATGGCGCTTGTAACTGAATTAAGAAGCCAAAGAATTAGGGCGTGTCCTGGGAGGTGGCTGCAAAGTTAGTTGTGTACAATTGGGAATCTGTGCCTATGTAACTAATACTTAAATGTGAATCCAGTCCCCTCACCCTACCCCTAACCTCCTCTTCCCTGCAGCCTGACCCTAACCCTTCCTTCCCTGCAGCCTGACCCTATCCTCCCCTCCCCTTCCATTACCCTAACCTTCCCTTCCCCCTAACCCTCCCCCTTTCATTACCCACTGAAGATGCTGCGCCGAAAGGTGAGTATAAATCAATTCCCAACCCTTACCCTCCCCTTCTATTACCCTAACCCTCCCTTTCTTGCAGCCTGACCCTAGTTTTCCCTTTCTACGCTGGATCCCCTCCCCGCAGTCTGACCCTAAGACAGCCTTCTCTGCAGTCTAACCCTAAGGGCCCGATTCAATTCGCTTCGCACACCATTGTGTTTGTGGTGAAAAGCTAGTCCTGCTAATTTATTTTGTGGGTTTTTTTATGCACACCCCATATATGTCACTGTCAGATACCTGTCATTTATTAACTGGTTTTTATATAGTGCCATCAGATAACGTAGCGCTTTAAAGAGAATATTTTACATTCACATCCGTCCCTGACCCATTGGAGCTACATACTAAGCTCCCTAACGCATACACACACCTAGGCCAGGGATAATTTAGTCAGTAGTCTTTTAACCGACCAGCAAGTTTTTTGGCATATGGGAGCAAACCGGAACACCCAGAGGTAACCCACGTAGACACGGGGAGAACATACAAACTCCACACAGATGAGGCCTAATCGAACGAATGACCTCAGCATGTGAACTGCCATTTAAATAGACATCTGATTAGATAAGTTTCACAGACCCTCTTAAATATCATTGTCTATTTTTCAAAGTCTCTGTTAAGAAACTCACTACATCGTTTGTCATGAGACTGTGGTTGCCCTGGTTACCAGAATCATCAATCACTAATATCAACCTTAAAAACAACCCAAAACATTAGATTGTTTCTTTAACACAGCATTAGATCTTCATGACTTCCTTTTCTGTTTTTCATCACGTTTGTTATTCTGGAAACCACCTTCGGTTATTTTTCTCTAAACGTTTAACGGATTTGCCGTCATCTGAGCTAATGTGAGATTTCACTTCCTAGCCTTTCTCTGTGTGTGTCCTCCGTCCAGCACTGTGAGACCAGGCTGCTTGTCCCAACTAGATGGCGATGGGGAACCCCATACATTGCTCACCTCTCTTCACAGCTACAGCCTGGCTCTTCTCAGAAACCCTTTCTTGTGGTATTGGTGACGTTTCTAACTCCTGTCACTGGGAAAGTGTCCTGTGCCACAAACACCACTTTCATTGTATATCATCCACCTCTGTGCTGATGTGTCATTTACCGTAATGAGACGGTTGAAATGACTGATGCTGCAAGAGATAAGATGTGCTACGTGTTTTCTCCAAGGCCCAATTCACACCATAATATACTGTGCAGGGGTCCTAGGAGCTTCATCCTTTGTGTCTGTGTAGCTCTCCTTGTGTTGTAGGAGGACTGTGTTCCTTCCACTATATTACTGTGGTTTCTAGCTTTACTGTGACAGGAACAAGAGAAAATGTCCCAACACCACCTCTCTAACCAGTATATAACCCGCTGCTCTGTCTGTAAAATATAATGCAGAAATATTAGTTACACGCATTTGCCGCCAACCCCTAGCAAGGCCTTTCTACTGTGATGTCCTTACTCTAAACAATGAGAGTCCCTATATTGGAAGATCCCGGAGGGAAGCCATAGATGCCTGCAGGGGGTGGGGCTTAATTTATGCAAATCAAGTCATTAAACCCCGCCCCCAACGATCAATTACTCCTTTCGGTGTTTCATAGTGAAATTTTTAACAACATAGGTCCAGATTCATAGTTACGTAGTTTTCGTCTTGCATGTGTTGTTTTAAGAATTGAGCTACCGCGCATGCCTAGTACCTTATTTACGCTATCTACGTACCATTTCTGTAAAGACCGCGCTTACGCAATTTACGTACAGAAATGGTACGCAGATAGCGTATATAAGCTGCTAGGCATGCGCGGTAGCTCAATTCTTAAAACAACGCACGCAAGACGAAAACTAGGTCACTGTAAATCCGGACCATAGAGGGTACATAACAAAAAAGGGACAGAAGTCATTTATAACAGCAATTCAATGAGCGCTGAATGACTTCTCAAACAATAGGGTGGGGGTAATGGGGTGATCCGACATGGGCACAAAACAAATATAAACAAACACCTCAAATCCAGCAACTATGCAGCCATAACATTCTAATAGGCTATGCCGCCAAGACATTCTAATAGGCTATGCCGCCATGACATTCTAATAGGCTATGCCGCCATGACGTTCTAATAGGCTATGCCGCCATGACGTTCTAATAGGCTATGCCGCCATGACGTTCTAATAGGCTATGCCGCCATGACGTTCTAATAGGCTATGCCGCCATGACGTTCTAATAGGCTATGCCGCCATGACGTTCTAATAGGCTATGCCGCCATGACGTTCTAATAGGCTATGCCGCCATGACGTTCTAATAGGCTATGCCGCCATGACGTTCTAATAGGCTATGCCGCCATGACGTTCTAATAGGCTATGCCGCCATGACGTTCTAATAGGCTATGCCGCCATGACGTTCTAATAGGCTATGCCGCCATGACGTTCTAATAGGCTATGCCGCCATGACGTTCTAATAGGCTATGCCGCCATGACGTTCTAATAGGCTATGCCGCCATGACGTTCTAATAGGCTATGCCGCCATGACGTTCTAATAGGCTATGCCGCCATGACGTTCTAATAGGCTATGCCGCCATGACGTTCTAATAGGCTATGCCGCCATGACGTTCTAATAGGCTATGCCGCCATGACGTTCTAATAGGCTATGCCGCCATGACGTTCTAATAGGCTATGCCGCCATGACGTTCTAATAGGCTATGCCGCCATGACGTTCTAATAGGCTATGCCGCCATGACGTTCTAATAGGCTATGCCGCCATGACGTTCTAATAGGCTATGCCGCCATGACGTTCTAATAGGCTATGCCGCCATGACGTTCTAATAGGCTATGCCGCCATGACGTTCTAATAGGCTATGCCGCCATGACGTTCTAATAGGCTATGCCGCCATGACGTTCTAATAGGCTATGCCGCCATGACGTTCTAATAGGCTATGCCGCCATGACGTTCTAATAGGCTATGCCGCCATGACGTTCTAATAGGCTATGCCGCCATGACGTTCTAATAGGCTATGCCGCCATGACGTTCTAATAGGCTATGCCGCCATGACGTTCTAATAGGCTATGCCGCCATGACGTTCTAATAGGCTATGCCGCCATGACGTTCTAATAGGCTATGCCGCCATGACGTTCTAATAGGCTATGCCGCCATGACGTTCTAATAGGCTATGCCGCCATGACGTTCTAATAGGCTATGCCGCCATGACGTTCTAATAGGCTATGCCGCCATGACGTTCTAATAGGCTATGCCGCCATGACGTTCTAATAGGCTATGCCGCCATGACGTTCTAATAGGCTATGCCGCCATGACGTTCTAATAGGCTATGCCGCCATGACGTTCTAATAGGCTATGCCGCCATGACGTTCTAATAGGCTATGCCGCCATGACGTTCTAATAGGCTATGCCGCCATGACGTTCTAATAGGCTATGCCGCCATGACGTTCTAATAGGCTATGCCGCCATGACGTTCTAATAGGCTATGCCGCCATGACGTTCTAATAGGCTATGCCGCCATGACGTTCTAATAGGCTATGCCGCCATGACGTTCTAATAGGCTATGCCGCCATGACGTTCTAATAGGCTATGCCGCCATGACGTTCTAATAGGCTATGCCGCCATGACGTTCTAATAGGCTATGCCGCCATGACGTTCTAATAGGCTATGCCGCCATGACGTTCTAATAGGCTATGCCGCCATGACGTTCTAATAGGCTATGCCGCCATGACGTTCTAATAGGCTATGCCGCCATGACGTTCTAATAGGCTATGCCGCCATGACGTTCTAATAGGCTATGCCGCCATGACGTTCTAATAGGCTATGCCGCCATGACGTTCTAATAGGCTATGCCGCCATGACGTTCTAATAGGCTATGCCGCCATGACGTTCTAATAGGCTATGCCGCCATGACGTTCTAATAGGCTATGCCGCCATGACGTTCTAATAGGCTATGCCGCCATGACGTTCTAATAGGCTATGCCGCCATGACGTTCTAATAGGCTATGCCGCCATGACGTTCTAATAGGCTATGCCGCCATGACGTTCTAATAGGCTATGCCGCCATGACGTTCTAATAGGCTATGCCGCCATGACGTTCTAATAGGCTATGCCGCCATGACGTTCTAATAGGCTATGCCGCCATGACGTTCTAATAGGCTATGCCGCCATGACGTTCTAATAGGCTATGCCGCCATGACGTTCTAATAGGCTATGCCGCCATGACGTTCTAATAGGCTATGCCGCCATGACGTTCTAATAGGCTATGCCGCCATGACGTTCTAATAGGCTATGCCGCCATGACGTTCTAATAGGCTATGCCGCCATGACGTTCTAATAGGCTATGCCGCCATGACGTTCTAATAGGCTATGCCGCCATGACGTTCTAATAGGCTATGCCGCCATGACGTTCTAATAGGCTATGCCGCCATGACGTTCTAATAGGCTATGCCGCCATGACGTTCTAATAGGCTATGCCGCCATGACGTTCTAATAGGCTATGCCGCCATGACGTTCTAATAGGCTATGCCGCCATGACGTTCTAATAGGCTATGCCGCCATGACGTTCTAATAGGCTATGCCGCCATGACGTTCTAATAGGCTATGCCGCCATGACGTTCTAATAGGCTATGCCGCCATGACGTTCTAATAGGCTATGCCGCCATGACGTTCTAATAGGCTATGCCGCCATGACGTTCTAATAGGCTATGCCGCCATGACGTTCTAATAGGCTATGCCGCCATGACGTTCTAATAGGCTATGCCGCCATGACGTTCTAATAGGCTATGCCGCCATGACGTTCTAATAGGCTATGCCGCCATGACGTTCTAATAGGCTATGCCGCCATGACGTTCTAATAGGCTATGCCGCCATGACGTTCTAATAGGCTATGCCGCCATGACGTTCTAATAGGCTATGCCGCCATGACGTTCTAATAGGCTATGCCGCCATGACGTTCTAATAGGCTATGCCGCCATGACGTTCTAATAGGCTATGCCGCCATGACGTTCTAATAGGCTATGCCGCCATGACGTTCTAATAGGCTATGCCGCCATGACGTTCTAATAGGCTATGCCGCCATGACGTTCTAATAGGCTATGCCGCCATGACGTTCTAATAGGCTATGCCGCCATGACGTTCTAATAGGCTATGCCGCCATGACGTTCTAATAGGCTATGCCGCCATGACGTTCTAATAGGCTATGCCGCCATGACGTTCTAATAGGCTATGCCGCCATGACGTTCTAATAGGCTATGCCGCCATGACGTTCTAATAGGCTATGCCGCCATGACGTTCTAATAGGCTATGCCGCCATGACGTTCTAATAGGCTATGCCGCCATGACGTTCTAATAGGCTATGCCGCCATGACGTTCTAATAGGCTATGCCGCCATGACGTTCTAATAGGCTATGCCGCCATGACGTTCTAATAGGCTATGCCGCCATGACGTTCTAATAGGCTATGCCGCCATGACGTTCTAATAGGCTATGCCGCCATGACGTTCTAATAGGCTATGCCGCCATGACGTTCTAATAGGCTATGCCGCCATGACGTTCTAATAGGCTATGCCGCCATGACGTTCTAATAGGCTATGCCGCCATGACGTTCTAATAGGCTATGCCGCCATGACGTTCTAATAGGCTATGCCGCCATGACGTTCTAATAGGCTATGCCGCCATGACGTTCTAATAGGCTATGCCGCCATGACGTTCTAATAGGCTATGCCGCCATGACGTTCTAATAGGCTATGCCGCCATGACGTTCTAATAGGCTATGCCGCCATGACGTTCTAATAGGCTATGCCGCCATGACGTTCTAATAGGCTATGCCGCCATGACGTTCTAATAGGCTATGCCGCCATGACGTTCTAATAGGCTATGCCGCCATGACGTTCTAATAGGCTATGCCGCCATGACGTTCTAATAGGCTATGCCGCCATGACGTTCTAATAGGCTATGCCGCCATGACGTTCTAATAGGCTATGCCGCCATGACGTTCTAATAGGCTATGCCGCCATGACGTTCTAATAGGCTATGCCGCCATGACGTTCTAATAGGCTATGCCGCCATGACGTTCTAATAGGCTATGCCGCCATGACGTTCTAATAGGCTATGCCGCCATGACGTTCTAATAGGCTATGCCGCCATGACGTTCTAATAGGCTATGCCGCCATGACGTTCTAATAGGCTATGCCGCCATGACGTTCTAATAGGCTATGCCGCCATGACGTTCTAATAGGCTATGCCGCCATGACGTTCTAATAGGCTATGCCGCCATGACGTTCTAATAGGCTATGCCGCCATGACGTTCTAATAGGCTATGCCGCCATGACGTTCTAATAGGCTATGCCGCCATGACGTTCTAATAGGCTATGCCGCCATGACGTTCTAATAGGCTATGCCGCCATGACGTTCTAATAGGCTATGCCGCCATGACGTTCTAATAGGCTATGCCGCCATGACGTTCTAATAGGCTATGCCGCCATGACGTTCTAATAGGCTATGCCGCCATGACGTTCTAATAGGCTATGCCGCCATGACGTTCTAATAGGCTATGCCGCCATGACGTTCTAATAGGCTATGCCGCCATGACGTTCTAATAGGCTATGCCGCCATGACGTTCTAATAGGCTATGCCGCCATGACGTTCTAATAGGCTATGCCGCCATGACGTTCTAATAGGCTATGCCGCCATGACGTTCTAATAGGCTATGCCGCCATGACGTTCTAATAGGCTATGCCGCCATGACGTTCTAATAGGCTATGCCGCCATGACGTTCTAATAGGCTATGCCGCCATGACGTTCTAATAGGCTATGCCGCCATGACGTTCTAATAGGCTATGCCGCCATGACGTTCTAATAGGCTATGCCGCCATGACGTTCTAATAGGCTATGCCGCCATGACGTTCTAATAGGCTATGCCCGAGTAACTCACCGGATTGTAGAGCCTGATGTCGGACCGGGTGTTCGCCAGAGCCCCTGATGGTGGGGATAGACTGGAGCTGGTAGGACCCCGTCAGGTTACGCACCTTAGAGGAAACTCGGAAGAGGAAAGGGAGCAGACGGGGAATGGGTAACAAGCGGGGTATAGCGAAAGAGGTACCAGAAGGGACTGGACCGTAACAAACCACAGGAAACACTAAACTGAACGCAGAGACGACGGGGGGTGACAGGACGAACAGGACTTACTGACAGACTGGGACTAACACTCACACACTCACTCACCCACTCAACCCAACTACCCCGGAGGGCAACGAACACAAACTCACAGGAGAAGGTAAGGAAATGCCAGGAGGATAAACACAGCAAGGTGGAAGAAATAGGGAATGGTCACACTGAGGAGAGCAGGCAAGGCGCAAGGCAGGATCACAGGGGGCAAGCAGAAATCAATACACAGCAAATAAGCAAGACAGGTACAAAGGCAGGCACAGATACTGGGGTCAGAGTCTATAACCGGCGCCATGCAGAGGAATGGGTGGATTTAAATAGAGGCTGCTAGTCCCTGATAGGCTAGCAGCCGTTCAGCGTCCAATAGACACATTCCCCTGGCTGGGGGGAGTGACAGCAGTGCATAGCGCATAGACGCGCGTCTGCACAGAGCTCCGGCGGCAAGACCACGTGTGGTTTGTTTACCTCAGAGTCAGCGTGTGTCGGCAGGAGCAGAGAGCAGGGAGAAACACGTGGTGCGTGTTTCCTTGCGATCCGAGCACCGGGAGAGGTGAGTATTGCTGCGCATAACAGAAATGCCCTTTTTGTTAGTGTTACTGGGGATGGGGGCGGGGCTTGATGACGCATATAGTGTCATCAAGTCCCATCCTGGTCCTAGTAACACTATGAATGGTTGTGTTGCTAGGCTGGGGGACGGGACTTGAGGCTGTAGTTTGCATGGATCCACAACTCTTCTGGGATACCAGGAGAACTGCCCGAATTTCATGAGTCTCCCGGATATTCCGGGAGAGCCGGCAACCCTGAGATAAATATTGCTGGTCAAATATAGTTCTGAAGTGGTTAAAAGAAATTCATTCTACACTTCTTTGTTTTAATGTAACTATCAAAGTTATTGTTCAAACCTTCAGAGTCTACAGGGACCTTGCCTGGATAAATATTTTTTACTTAGTCTTAAAAAATTCAATTTTGGACAATTGCACTAAATCTGTAAATCCTTATGGTTTATTATAAATATTATTTATAACTTTAGAAAGTTGTCGTCTGTTCTTATCACCTCGCTGTCCTGATTACCTGGGCGCAAATGGGCGGCATTTAACATAAAGTAGGTGGAGTTAATCAAAGGCCATTTAAGAGTGTGCTCTTTTTTATCACAATTTCTCATTTAGAATGTTGGGAATCATTCACCAAAGACAGCAGAAAACTATTACTGATAGTCTCCCCGCGGCAGCCAAAAAATGTATACTACAGCAGTGAATTCAGGTGTCCCCAGCGACCTTAGTGATGTTTCATCAGAAGGTCTTTAATGTGTTTCATATGGATTGGTTGGAAGCTTCCTTACATAAAATGTAACACAGAAACTTTTTGGAATCTGGGAAAGTTATATTCACACACTTCCAGACAGAATTAAAATACGCATACAACAGTGTTTCCAAAATCCATATCCACTGGTCTATATCTGAAATGAATGCCTTTTATAGGAAACCTTAAGTTCTGGGAGGTGTAACTATTTAGGAATGCAGTGGTGCACCCAGGAGGGGGGTTCTTGTATGATATTAACAAGACGCTGGTTCAATTAGGGTTGAGGTTTATTTGGTCCCAATAGACTGTGACCGGCCACCAGGCGTTTATCTATGGGTCCAGCACCCCTGGCAAAGTAAAGGACTGGTGCCTTCCCAGTACTCCCATCATCTGCCTCCATCACCTCCCCACCAGTACTCCCATCATGTGCCCCCAGCACCTCCCCACCAGTACTCCCATCATGTGCCAACAGCCTCCCCCAGTACTTCGATCATGTGCCAACAGCCTCCCCCAGTACTTCCATCATGTGCCTCCAGGCCCCAGCACTCCCCCAGGTTTTCGTACCTTACCTGTGTCCTCTGAGCGGGACTGCGGCTAGAATTGAAGTCCAGCGTTGGCCATGACTTGCAAGGGAAATAAAGTCGCAGGGAAGGCAAATACCCGCGGTCACAGGCTTCTCTGTGACCGCGGGTATCCTAGCAACCATCCAGTCGCAGTCTGACTCCAGACCAGCGCTGCACTAGGCGACACTATCGCTTAGCCATGGGTGGCATCGCCGGGCGGTGCCCCCCCCCCACCTTTGGCTGGCGTACCTGACGTGTGCCATCTTGGCCAAGGGATAGGTACGCCTCTGGTAATTGGTCCAGAAACGCTAGGATCTGATCATTTTGTCTTTTGGCTCTCCAAACTATTATCGGCAGCAAGTTCTCGATCTCGAGTAGTGTGCGGCCATTTTCAGTTATCTTGCCTGTACCTTTACCTTCTTATCAGTAAGTACGGCAGTAACACATTAATGAAAGCTCTGATGTCTGCTGGAGATTCAGGGCTTCCATCATTATATTATTGCTATACTTGCTGGTAATTATGGGGTAAGACATAGGGAAACTCCAGCCAGGAGATTTAGGTGCCGCACACTACTTGTGGCACCCCTGCAGTGTATGGTTGCAGATTTGGGATTGCAGGGTGCGTGAGGGATTTGTTGACAGGCAGTGCAAAGGCTGTTGCTAGGAAACAGCCGGCTGATGTGCAAGGGCTGTTACTAGGCAAACAGCCTGCCAATAGTAGTGCACTGGGCAGTGCGTGAAGCTTCCGGAAAGATCAGGGAAAGATCATTGGAGTTGGTGTGAGGGACAGTCAGTGGTAGAAGGCAGAGACAGCTGAGAGAGTGCCGGAGGGAGCGATAAAGGGAGAAAGAATTATTTATCTTAGAGCAAATGCCCAATGT
>WWET01000454.1:350283-366600 GCA_011038615.1 Limnodynastes dumerilii | reverse complement strand
TACTGCCCGCTATAACTACCCCTCCCCACAGTACTACCCCTTATACCAACAGGAGACCCCCATCGCCCTCTATTGCTCCTAATAATCAGCAGGGGGAAATCCCTTCCTCCTGTACTGCTCCCTTATAACTTGCAGGAGAGCCCTGTATGGCTGAACTCTACCACATACACATAGGTGATCCCTGTATTTGCCCATTGATAACTTACAGGATCACCCCGCCCACTGTATTGACCCCTTATAAACTGTAGGAGATCCCTGTATTGTTATTAACAGGCTTTTATAGAGCGCTATCAGGTTATGTAGTAAGGATGTCCCCTTACAAGATGCAAGACATCACATTCTTACCTTTTACCGGTGATACTGTCTCCTAAATCTGAGAAATCCTATTATTATAGCGACTTTGTCCCTACACTAGTCCGACATGGACGCCTCAACCCATACATGCCTGACTCCTGCTTGTCCTCTGCCCCGCACCGGGCCATGTCAAGAAAAACTCTGTGGCCTTTGTTCAAACCCTTATGTATAACAGCTGTATTGTCTGTAACTAGTAATATCTTACATTGCATGTAATAAGCCTGTGTGTGTGTGTTAGTGTTGCATGTAATAAAGCCTGTGTGTGTGCGCTAGTGTTAATGTTGCATGTAATAAAGCCTGTGTGTGTGTGTTAGTGTTGCATGTAATAAAGCCTGTGTGTGTGTGTGTGTGTGTGTGTGTGTGTGTGTGTGTGTGTGTGTTAGTGTTGCATGTAATAAAGCGTGCGTCTGTGTGTGTGTGATTAAAATGTATAACTTTTATTTCAACTCGTGTCTACACGCTGGATAAAATTACAATATTCATCTTGTGACGGACTGCGATTGCTGCAGTACTAAAGAAATAAAAAGCTTGTATTACTGACAATGGCACATCTAAGACAATAATCACATTTTCTGGAGAGCTGTCAGTAGGATTTTACATGTTCTTCTGGCTGCAATTCACCACGCTACAGCTGACCACCATATAATGATCAGGCCTGATAGAGCGCGTGTTGTATGGACTGATTTGTCATCACACTGTCAGAACAGTCTAGAAACACTGCCGATGAGCAGCTTATTCGTCCTGCATTGGGGTCATCACAGGGAGATAGCCGTTATGGGCTCCTGGTGACTATAGCGTTTTGCTGATCCCTGGTAGCGTTGTACAATGTGTGGCCAGTGTTAGTCTAACAACCTGATTTGTTGCCAGTAATCACGGGGTGTATTAGGGACAGTGCACAACGTTATATACATCACTATGGAATCACTTGTGTGACGTTATTAGCTGTTTATATGTCACATGAGTGACCCTTTAAATGCATATTGCCCACTGCACGCGCTGGGGTTAATTAGCCAGCCAGTAAGTTTTTGGTGGGAGCAGACTGGAGCACATCAGTGTAAAGAAAGAGGAGCATACAAGCTATCTACATAGTTCTCGGGTTGGAATTGGACCATCGGCCTCCATTTTGATGCAGCGATTGCTAACTATTGTTTTATCACTTCATAATGACCTATTCCACGCCTGGAAAACCTGAGGAAACTACATGTCCCATCATCCTCTACCAGTTATCCGCTAGGATTGTGCGTTTAGAACATGCTGCTGCACACATCTGCACTTAATACTGGTTTTAAATATCTTTCATATATAGAACCTGCAGGTTAATGTTTCTTCAATATCGTTAATCTAATCATAAATCAAACAGATGTTTATATTTACCACTGCTACAAAGTAATGACCATGTGGCATGCACTCATTATAGTCTATTTCAGTACCCGCTGAGCGCAATGTAAGGCTTCCTTATAGGAACAACACGGTGGCTCAGTGAGTAGCATTGTGTGTCTTACAGCGCTGAGGTCATGAGTTCGATTCCTGTACTAGGCCTTATCTGTGTGGAGTGTGTGTGTTCTCCCTGTGTCTGGGTGGGTTTCCTCCGGGTGCTCCAGTTTCCTCCCATGCTCCTAAAACATGCTTTTAGGTTAATTGGTTGCTGACTAAATGAACCCTAATCTGTGTATGTGTGGATGTATGTGTTAGGGACCTTAGTACGTAGCTTCGATGGAGCAGGGACTGATGTGAATGTGAAATATTCTCTGTAAAGCGCTATGTAATCGGATGGCGCTATATAAAAACCTGTTAAGTAATATAGGACTTCTTAAGATAAAGGCTTTCTCAGTCATCACTGAGTGCACCTCCTGAGATGGAATAGAACAGGAATGGCCAACCAGTGGCTCTCCAGGTGTTCTTAAACTACAAGTCCCAGCATGCAGTAGCAGTGTGAGTGATAGCTTGCAGAACATGCTGGGTAGTTTCCTGGAGACCCACTGCTTGGCCTGGAATTTAATATCCCCTCTAAGCTTGTGTAAAACCATTGCGATGACATGAAATGTTGACTCTGGTCTGTTGTCAACGTGCAGATTTCAGAATGTGGATGGGGAGTTGAAGTATAAGAATGACGCGGAGGAGTTAATCCGCCCGGAGAGGAACACTCTGCTGGTCAGCTTTCAGGATCTGGAGCAGTTTAATCAGCAGCTGTCCACCACCGTCCAGGAGGAGTTCTACAGGTGAGATGACCCTGAGTCTTGTGTCACGTGATCTGAGCCGCTGCAAATCCATCAGCTCATCAATCGTTTCCTCTTCCTTAGAGTCTACCCGTACCTGTGCCGAGCCGTCAGATCCTTTGCCAGAGATCATGGAAATGTTCCTCAAAACAAGGAATTCTACGTGGCGTTCCAGGACCTGCCTACCAGACATAAGTAAGAACCATTCTGCTTCCTCCATCATACGTCCCATAATGCTTTGCCAGGTCTCCGCTATCCCAGTGCTGTGGGAGCTGTAGTTTCACATGATGTGACAATGGTTGTCTTTGCCTGGTGTATAGTATCATCTTGGCCGGTTGCGGGAATTTATTCTCCACATTAGTGACCATAACACAGACTTTGGAGGCTTTAGACAGTTCTGGGGCCGATTTCAGAGGTGAGCGCATGTAGCGTATATATTAGGGTGATTTTTCACAGCGGATGCTTAAAACAATGCAGACCTGATCCAGGCCTGAATGCAGCTTTGGACTCTGGCGGCTTGCGTTATTGATAGGGTGTCGTGGGAGTGAAGACAAGGAGGCACTTGCGTTAGTATTTCGTACGTCAAACGGAATAAGAACGTTATGAGATCCCTGCTGGAGTATTGTGTGCGTCTAAAATATTTTATATATGCACAAAAAATAAATGATAATTTTTTTATTTTTTTGTAAATGTATTATTTTGCTGCATTGACATTGTCAGAAGCGCTCACACTCTTTGTAGCCTAGACGCACATAGGCCTTGAGCATTGGCTACTTTGTGCCCGTCCACTACATGCCTTGTATAGGCGTCCGGAGCTACTGTTGCATGTATGTGGCTTGTTTTGGGGGTTTATAACTAAAGGCTCCACCACTGATCATTGCAGCGAGGGCTGTTGCTGCGATTACTCTAACTTGTGATGTCCACACAGGATCAGAGAGCTGACCACGCCTCGCATCGGCTCCTTGTTGAGGATCAGCGGTCAGGTGGTCAGGACTCATCCCGTGCACCCGGAACTGGTCAGTGGGACCTTCTTGTGTCTGGACTGTCAGACTGTGGTCAAAGATGTGGAGCAGCAGTTTAAATACACCCAGCCCAGTATCTGCAGGAACCCGGTGTGTGCCAACAGGCGGAGGTTCATGCTGGACACAAACAAGTCCAGATTCGTTGATTTCCAGAAGGTAAAAAGACCCGAGAATTTTAGACAATTTTTTTTTAATGTCTGAGCGGATTATAAGCTGCGCTAATTGTACTGGGAGTAACTGAGCGCTGGTGTGTCTGCAGGTTCGTATCCAGGAGACGCAGGCTGAGCTCCCGCGTGGCAGCATTCCACGCAGCGTGGAAGTCATCCTCCGCGCTGAAGCCGTAGAGTCGTGTCAGGCCGGGGACAGATGTGACTTCACGGGTTGTCTGATCGTAGTCCCCGATATTGCACAGTTGGCTACGCCAGGTAAGTGATAGCGGGTGTCTCTAGAGATAATGTGTTCTGGATGACGGGACAGAAATAGCTTGTAGACAGCACGTCTGCTCATGTGTCAGAGTTCAGTCTACACAACATCGTGTCATGTGGAATCTGTGCAATATTATTTAACACGTGAAATAACCTTTATACTACACGTGTCACCATAAATAAACCATATAGTTATGTGGGTACAAAGTATATTCACTGTGGGACTGACAAGTGTTACCCTTGTGGGTTTTTTTTGTCTACCATAAAAGTGTCGTTTTTGGAGGGTTGTTTATGAGGATTGTCTCTAAGGCTAGAGTCATGATTTCATAGCATTGGGGGCCTTTGGGACGTGTATTTTTTATTACCTGGATTACACTGCAGTTTATATCAGTTCTGGAACTTTGGTTTTTTTTTTTAGTCCTCTTTTAGAAAGAATTCTTGGGATAAAACTTTGGGAAAAGTACATTGAATGTTTTTTTCTATCCTGCATTTTGCATTCGGTGAGGGAAATGAGTCTGGTGGCTGCGGTGGTGAATGCACTTTCTGAATTGTTTAATATATGAGGGGAATGTGTTGGAATGCTCAGAGTTCCCTCCTGACAGACGCTTTAGAATGTCCGGATCTCTTCCTGGCAGGTGTTCGTGCAGAGACCAGCTCCCGCGTGGGAGGAAGCGAGGGCTATGAAGCGGAAGGCGTGCAAGGCCTCAAAGCCCTCGGTGTGCGAGATTTATCTTACAAACTCGTCTTCCTTGCTTGCTATGTGGCAGCGACAAATCCCAGGGTATGTAATGTGGATGCCATGTAATAAGAATAGCCCCGGGTGCAGGCTTTGATGTGTCCCCAGGGTTGGGGAAAAACTTCTTGTTTTTTACTTTTTTTGGGTTTTTTTACATTAATGTTTAATAGAAAAAATTGGGTTCTGCTTATTATAATAATACTGTGAAACTTTGCTCTCTATTAGAAACCTTGATCAGCAATATTTTAAAGTTTTCTAATTGATTTATTTTACATTAAACCAATTTTCTGCAAATTTGAAAATAAGAATAATGTTGTAAAGGGGGGGGGTTGTGGAGTCTTAGCTGATGCTAGGCAGATTTAATACCTCTGATCTGGTTCATCCTCCCTATTTCTGTGTTGTGTGTGAATTTCACTCCAATGAAGACCACAAGCAGCGTGCATGTGGAGTAATACCAGGGGGCTGCCTGTAGTCACAGCATAATACAACTAACATGGTTTAAACCAGCCAACCTTATGTTCCCCATATCTGTAAGAATTACGGCTAGAAGTGTAGATTTCGTGGGCTAGAAGCGGATCAGTGATAGTATCCAGGCCTAATAGTCCAGTGTAGGGATGACTGGTCCCTGTCTGAATTCCAGTTTGTGGCTACATCTTCCTGTGTTGTTTCAGTTCGGTGGGAAGGACCTTCACGAGGAGGACATGACAGCTGAGAGCATCAAGAACCAGATGTCCGTGAAGGAATGGGAGAAGGTGTTTGAAATGAGTCAGGACAAAAACCTGTACCACAACCTGTGCACCAGCCTCTTCCCCACTGTGCACGGTAAGCGAGATCACTCCCAGAACCTTCCCTGACGCGTTTTACATGGTTCCATAGCCGGAGAGCTTATTGCTTTACCCCTCATTCAGGCAATGACGAGGTGAAGAGAGGCATCCTGCTTATGCTGTTTGGCGGTGTCCCCAAGTCCACCATGGAAGGTACTTCTCTACGTGGGGACATTAATGTCTGTGTTGTCGGCGATCCCAGTACAGCCAAGAGTCAGTTCCTCAAGTGAGTACAAATGGATTGGTAACGACTGCAAACAGTTTAGGCTTTGCCCCAAGAGACGCCGACCTAATATTGATGAACAGAGCTGATGTCTTAGAACGTAGCTTCTAGCTCCTCTTAGCCTTGTGCACCCCCTTGGAGCTTGTTTAATGATCTGACATTTCTATAAAGTGTTTTGCCACATCTAATTCATGCATCTAATGACCCTAAATAGATCACATTAAAATCCCACAGCCTATAAATTGTCCACATATCATTTTCATTATTTTAAAAAATATCTTTAGATTGGTTCTGTCCTCTGCTAAATGATATGGACCATTTTTATATGATATGGAATTTTAATGTGACTTATCATTATGCCGATGCTTTTGCACTTGTGTACATGAATACCTAGCGTTTTTTGATCCACGCTGTCCTTTTTATATAGAGGTTATGGACCAATAGTTGCTGGTAGCATTTTAGCACAGAGAGATCATTGCTCATTTTATTTTATTACGTGTCTGAAGGCCATAAATATATTACACCTCCAAGCAAACTAGACCTTGTACTATTCTTTATGTAATGGACTTGCGCAACCGGTGCATTGTATAAGAAACTTATATAATCAATGCTGCACAAATCTATATTGCGCTGTAAAAGTTAATGTTTGCTAAACAGGCCATAACTTTACAGATAGTTATCTGAGGAGCAGCAATCACAAAAATCCCTTCACATTTTCCCCATTTAAAATAGATGAATAATTCAATAGCTATTTGCTACTTTTATGATTAGGAAAATCGAAGCCAGGGTCATCCCATTGCTGCAAGTAAACGGTTCTGCAGATGTAAATTTCAGAGCTCAGCATTGCATTTGTTGCAGATTACAGGGCGTTGGATGCTAGTGGACCTCTTGTTGTAGCTGCTGGATTGGTCCATGTGTCCGTTGTTTGTAATGTGACACCATTGTCTCCACCAGGCATGTTGAGGAGTTTAGCCCTCGGGCGGTGTACACGAGCGGTAAAGCATCCAGCGCTGCGGGTTTGACGGCGGCCGTCGTGAGGGATGAAGAGTCCCACGAGTTTGTGATAGAAGCTGGAGCGTTGATGTTGGCTGATAACGTGAGTCGTCTCTTCTGAATTAGGGGATATAAGTTAAAATAAAGTTTATGCTCACAATATTCCAGCCGTTTGCCAGTTCTGTGAAGTGTTTCAGTGGGTTTGGCTCCACAACCATTGAGTGACCTGTCCCTCTGTCACAGGGTGTCTGCTGTATCGACGAGTTCGACAAAATGGACCTAAAGGACCAGGTGGCCATCCATGAAGCCATGGAGCAGCAGACCATATCCATCACCAAAGCCGGTGTTAAGGTGAAGATTTTGTGACCAGCAGGGGGCGCAGTGACTGAGCCGTTTGTTAATACTCAGCTCTATGATATTCACCATCGTCTCTCTTCTAGGCCACGCTAAACGCAAGGACGTCTATCTTGGCGGCTGCAAATCCTGTCGGTGGACGTTACGACCGGTCAAAGTCCCTGAAACAGAATGTAAACTTGTCCGCTCCCATCATGTCCAGATTTGATCTCTTCTTCATCCTGGTTGATGAATGTAATGAGGTAAATAGTCACTGGCTTTATAGGAAAAATAATGGATCGGCCTCAAGATTCAATTTTTATGCAATGTAATCTTTGAACACCGGGCCAACCATTCCCATCCCATGGACAGACGTCCCACACACATAACCTACCTTAAAATGTATAGCTGACACAGCTTGCACAATCTGAGCCTATACAAACGGATCTCATAGAAATCTTCTGTATAGCAGTTGTAGATAGTAGACTAAGTAGAGCCACTGGGGGCTAATGTGGAGTTAGGAGCAATTCAGCATCTGGACAAAACATGTAGCAAAGAGTGGTGCAAACGAATGGACAAGAATTATAATCTGGTTGCCATGGGAAACACCTACTTCTACCTAAGTATAGCCCTTAGCATGAAGAATATATGTGTCAGTTATCACTATTTGTTTGCTGGGTCCTCTAGTAACCTATATCGGTTTCCAGGTGACGGATTACGCCATTGCACGACGTATTGTCGACCTGCACTCTAGGATTGAAGAATCCATTGATCGCGTCTACACCCTCGATGAAGTCCGCAGATACCTGCTCTTCGCCCGGCAGTTCAAACCCAAAGTAAACCTCTGCAATGAATGAATACATCTGAGGGGGTCTTATGGGTTTTCATTGAGTGTAACGTGTTTGCCATGTGCCAACAGATCTCCAAAGAGTCCGAGGATTTCATAGTGGAGCAGTACAAGCGTCTGCGGCAGAGGGACGGGTCTGGCGTCACCAAGTCAGCCTGGAGGATAACCGTGCGTCAGCTGGAGAGTATGATCCGGTTATCAGAGGCGATGGCTAGAATGCACTGCAGTGACGAGGTGAGAGAGGACAGAAGAGGAGGCACTATACAAATATAATAATACTAATAATTGTCAACAATCTCAAAATTTGAGAGGCACCAGCCCTGAATGAGGGACAAGCGCCCCGCGGGCCAGCATCTCCATCACCTCCGGTACTTATGCCACTGGTGTGATCGGTAAAATGAAACCATCTAAAGGGTTTAAATGTGTTTATGTAATTCACAATGATCAGACGCGATCATTTCAGCACTAACACAGAATCGTTCCAGACACTTGTTAAGCAATAATCCTGAGATAACCCTCTAGGGGCTGTTTCAGAGCTGCCCTTACACCTGAGCAATACCATATTAAACTGCAAGAGGAGGCAATTTTACATAGTGAAACCAGAATTGAGTGAAGAAGTAAAGTTTTTTAGCTCAACTCAGTTTTATAGATGGAACATAAAGCTTTGAAGTATTTAATTCTATGTGCAAAAATAAAGTGTTTTCTCTGCATGCAAATGATTTAAAATTAATTAACACCCCTTACTTTGCAAAATGGTTTAGCCGAGCTGTACACTTGCACCTGTTTTGCCCTTACTCCCAAACTCTGAATCAGCTCCCTAGGCTGTAACCAACTTCAGGACAAGGTTCTATCCTATGTATAAATATACAGAGTTGAATGCGTCGTGACGTTCTAGGTTGTGTCCATTTGCATCTGTAAATACAACGTTTCTTATCGGCCTGGATCCAGACTTAAGTAAGTGCTTGAAATGAGTTACTCCTGGGCTAAACCATGTTGATTGCAGGGGGGTCAAGGTAATTGTATTCTTTGCATGCAGGGATATATCTTTGAATTACTTACTGCACACAGACACTGACCAGCGTTACTATTACACTGTTATTTAGACTTGGGATAGGAAACATCACCTCTCAACTCACGCACTTACTTAAGTCTGGATCCAGCCCATTGTTAGTGATTGTGACGTGTCCGTTGTGTGGGCTTCCCCTGTAGATGCATGGCAGCCATTGCTTATGTACTTGCTTTCAACTGCAAAGTAGAACAAAAACATGGACCAACCAGAATGAGGCCTTTTTATCAACGCAACCAATCATTTTTCAATTTTTTGTTATTTTGAGACAAAAATCCTATTTTCTTTGCATATAAATGTATTCAGATAAATATATTGTTTTCTTTACTGTTTCACAGTCATAAGCTGCATGTATAACCTGTCTAGCACCTCTGTCCTGCTCTGTTCTTTTCATTGCACAGGTGTATTTTTTTATTGTTTGTCTTTAATGTACCACATCCCTCTAACAGAGACCTTATCTTCTATTATCACAGGTGCAGCCAAAGCATGTGAAAGAAGCCTTCAGATTGCTGAACAAATCTATTATTAGAGTGGAGACTCCTGATGTGAATCTGGATCAGGATGAAGGCATTGAAGAAGACATTCAGGAGGCCATCAGTGGTAAGATGTAGGGTCCAATGCTTAGTTTCTGCAAGTATTGTCGTAAGAACTACTCAGATCTAATTGCTTTCCCTCCTAGGAGATGCCGGAGTACCCAATGGTCATGTGAATGGAGTAAATGGCCATGCGGACAGTGAGCCGATGGAGGCGGACGCTAAACCGTCCTTGCGTCTCAGTTTCACGGAATATAAGCGGATTTCCAACTTGCTGGTCCTTCATCTGAGGCAGATGGAAGGTGGGTGACGAGGTCCTTCTAGCAAAGACGCTCACACACTACTGAAGGGACGAGTCTCAATGTTGTGTTCTCTCACCCCCATACAGACGAGGAAGACGTGTCCCAGAGGAAGACGGAGCTCATTAACTGGTATCTGAAGGAGATCGAATCCGAAATTGACTCTGAACAGGAACTCGTTAACCGGAAGCAGATCATCGAGAAAGTTATTCACCGATTGGTCCATTATGTGAGTGGTTCTTCTACTGTACATTCATTGTGTGATGGGATTTACAACCTGCCTTAAGGATTGTCTCCATCAGGAGCTCCAGTATAAAGAGGCTGCCGTCTATAGTAACCCATTCCCTATGCACAGTGTTGTCATATCAAGAAACTAGGTTTCTAGTCTTTTCATGAGGGATTATCCAGATAGGAGTAACTGCACAAAGAGGTTCAAATCTGCGCCTGAACAATCCATTCCTTTAAAATAATGACATTATTTGCATGCAGGAAATATACTTTTGGATTTTATGTATTGCACAGAAATATTGGTTAGATTTCTCTTTAAACTCTTAATTTTGAGTTGCGCTTCCAATTATCACCTCTGACCTACAAAATTTTTTCCCTCTGTTGCTCAAAATAGATTTAGCAAGGTGCTAATTTGCTCCCTTGTTTGCTGTTGATCTGGGTACACAGTACAGCTTTTCCACACTATTATTGCTCCTATCAAACCATAAACAAGTGTTTGGAGCAGGATCCTGCAGCGATGTGTCAGAGTGAATCCCATTGTTTGATTGGATCGTTTAAACCTCACAGTTTTACTGGTCAAACAATGGATCCATGTCAGAACAGACGGTAAAATAAAGAATGTAACTTGTGTATAAGTGGAGCATGAATAGGTCCACACGCTCAGCGGGACTTTCAGTTGTCTGTAAAATTATTTAAATATATTGCATCGATTGGTTGAATGAGAATATTTTTATTTCTAACCTATGCATGTTGATTTTCTTCAAAGGCGGTTGATAAACGGATAATCATTAGATTTGTTGATCACTGCGTTACCTGCCTCTCCCTCTCTTCTATGTTATGGTCATTCAGACTGTGTAACGACAACCAATTTACGCAAGTGGCATGTGTAAAGCTGGCTATGGGAACGCACTGAGTGCGGAAAATGTTACTCATTGTAACTGATTGTACGTAACTCCGTATGTCAGAGTGTGACATCCCCTACGCAAGCCGAAAATACGCATTGTGGGCGGAGGGAGGCATTTAAATTGTACTGTATTGGCGGGGTTAAGCATGTTGCGTTGCAACAAGAAACGTAGAAGGCGTTAGAAAATTACTGCGCAGTAGCACAAATCGGAAAACTCCGGACGCAGAGCTCTGAATCCGGCCCATTGTGCGTATTAAATATAATGAAATCTTTCTTGTTTCCAGGATCATATCTTGATTGAGCTAACACAGTCGGGGCTCCGAGGCTCATCCGATGAAGGGGATACTAAAACAGAGCAGGATCCCTACTTAGTGGTGAACCCCAACTACATTCTGGAGGACTAGAACCGGCGGCATCAGAGACACTTTGGATTTTTCACGTGTTAGAGACTCCTTTTGAGCTTTTAGACCTCTACCCTCTGGAATTTCATGTCCGCTGGAGCCTGTATAATTTCTTCATTTTGCAAGATGATCCCGGCAGGTTTTTAGCGCTGACGTTTTTTTATCGTCTAACGTGCTATGAGGTGATGGCTATACATCTGCTCCGGTTACAGTATTCCGTTGACTGGCCGACCCTTGTGTCCATATTTTCTGTACTTGTTCAGTGTCAGCACAAGAGGACTTACATGACACGAGGACAATGACCGTTTTAGTTACAAAGGGGAAGTGTTTTTAGCTTGGTCAAATCTGTTGCTGAACATAATACATTTTTAGAGAATGACATTTTAATTGTTTTATATTGGTGCCTTTTAGTGGATATGGCTTTTGCCATATACATTTCTGCTTTGTTACTTGTTACCAGAATATTAAAACACCCAATACAACCCTTTTAAGGAGCGGTCTGATGTGTATTTTTTGTGTGTTGCTTTGGGGGTTATTCAGTCACTCCATGTCCTAGAAGCTTGTTCTTATATTGCTTTTATATGTACTGTGGATTTATAATCCTTTTATAACATTTCTCTATGCCTTTATGTTCAGTATAACTTAATTCTGCCAAACTTTTAACATCCGTGTGTGTAAAGCCAGCCATACTCTGGAGCGATGATCAGCCCAAACACCCAATTATCAGGTGATCGGGTCAAAAATCGCTCACGTTAATGGCCAGGATCAATTTTTAAAACTTTCAATAAACGCTCTGGTAAGATTATTTAAATCAGGCGCTAGCAGCCGATCAGCAAGCTGAAAGGCTCCCTATCCCTGCAATAGACGCTGCTGCTTATCTATGTACTAAGCTGTCAGAGCAGGATAATACATAGATATACAGCAGGGAATAGTACAGAGAGGGACCAGTTGAACCCGCACTATGTGAAGCGCGGCTTCGGCTGATCCCTGTCTGTACTACTCCCTGCAATAGATGCTGCTGTATATTATCTATGTACTATGCTGCTCTGACAGCTTTGAAGGTATACTTGTACATAGATAAGCAGCAGCACCATAGAGAGCCCTGGTCCCCCCCTCTTCTGCTAGGATTATCGGCCCCAGCAGGAGAGCTGTATGGTGCTGATAACTGAAAATTTTTGTGGTGGGAAATCATCCCGTTCATTGGGTCTTTCTCTGCTGGTATCGATAACCGACCCAGTGTTTGACCAGCTTAAGTGTGTGATATATTACTAATTACAGAGACGTTCCCAAAAGGATGGCGTTCTATCACACAGATATTTCATTACATGTATATTTACCTCCTTTTTTAAAGCAGCAATTATCCAGCTCCCAAATAGTCCCAAGAAGGTGTCCTGTATTTATGTGCTATAGTGTGTGTTTTAGCTGGCATCAGGTGTAGCTGTAATAGTCCTGTTGAATCCACTATGCAGTTGGCAGGATAATCAGCAAAATAAACCTACTTGTGATCTGTGTCTGTTGTTATTTCCTTTATAATAATGTTTGTCGCTTCATTGTGAAGTTGCTTATTGGATAATTTAGTCATTGGTTTATACACCTAATAGGCAAAAGTACAACAGTCATAACCTGCTAACAGCATATAAACATATAAAGCAACAAAAATTCTGGCACAAAACCTAAAAAACTCCAAACATTATGAACTTAAAAAGTTTTTCCTTCAAAAATGAATATACTGGATATAGTTATCTATATAAACCACAATTTGTTCAAGACAGACAATTCTAAAATTTTTACAAAATATGGGCCCCTATAAATACAACACAATGAATCAGCAACAAGTTAATATTTCTCAACTATCTACACAATACAATATTCCTCAACTAGATCTCTCCTAAAGAGGAATATATTCAAATGTATGAATGAAATCCAACTTAACCAGCTACTAGAGCTGATATAGCCAAGCCTAGATCTATTCTCTGCCACAGAGTAAGTCAAGGGAATTGTAACTTCAATATACTCTGTAGTTAATATAGTTGTAGCAGTTTTGTAGAAACTCATAACACGTACAACAATCGAGGAAATTGAAGAGATTATCCAGTATAAGCAATAAGCCTGTATAGAAAACGTGTCTTCTATCTCAAAATTTGTATTTGTTATAAAACCGTTCTATGAAAATAAGCAAAAAAAAAGTGATATTATATATGAAAAGTCTATTGTGACACATGTAGCAATCAAAAGAGGTTATCAGGTACTGGCAGCATGCTTCTAAGAAAAACAATTCCTCAAACCCAAAGCTTGTATTTGTAGAAGAACTAGTCCATGCAGATGAGCACAAGATAAGTGTTTGCACATATGGAAACGTTAGGTGGAAGTCACCCCTTTCTTTCGATCACCACAGAGAGGTATATTCGTTGTAACACAGCACAAGGTAATAATATATGCACATATGGAGCAATTGGATATAGATCTCGCCCCTTCGTTAGAATCACGGAGATAAACTCGTGGCGCAGCTCTAGAAGTATTAGAGCCCACAGTCACGTTCTCCATTCGCTGCTTGTGGCGGAGCCCCGGCTGTTACCTGTAGTGTGAAGGTCTGATGCATTTTCTTCAATCTATCGCTGCGATTGTGCTCTGCTTTAAGCAATTGGCCCAGTTAGATGGTGTATGAGCGCTGTGTGCACCCGCCACTCACTTTAATCAGCTATGGGTCATTCTATCCTTCCAAACTTATTACCCATCGATCATATATGGGTTTACCACACCAGAAGGCTGACGCGTTTCTTCTCAACTGAGATTTCATCAGAGGCATGTACATATAAACCTATAAAGGACAATTATAGAAGCTGGTTTCTATGGCAACAACCCATTACTTTTCATCTAAATGTTCTGATGATGCCCCTGATAATGTTTTGATTTATTTACATCATGACCCCTCGTGTCCAGAGCCATAATACTCTGCCCCTGAATTTACCAGCTAAAATAGTGTTGCAGACCCCCACATTGGATTAATGAATCAGTGTTTTGCTCTGTAACCATCTGTCTCGTCTATTAACCCAGCTCAGGTGACTCCAATGGGGAGTCCCAAGTATTTTGCACAGGGCCCTTATGGGATGCAGTACCTGCTGCTACCAGCGGGGAGCACATTGCGGAGGGGATTTTGGGGGATCTACATCCAGGTTCTGTGGGGATAAAAAAGCATTAAAGTCAAAGGGCCAGATTCACAGTTAAGAAGGGAGATAAGAACAGGCAGGATCTTAATTCTACGCATGGTAACTCCCTTGACACCCCCCATCTGCTGTCCTTAAGTGACTTAGAATGTCAAAGGGCTGCCTTATCTTTCTGTGCGTATGTATCTTCTTAAGTTGCTAAAGAATAAATGTACTTAAACCTCAGCCTTTCTATCCCATTTAAATATTTAAATGCCTCTCCACACCCACTTTTCTTATCTTCCGTCTTAACTTTTCCTAGCACGCCCATTCTTACTTATCTCGTGAATGGCAGCAAAAAATCGCTCTTAAGGGATCATCGTTCTTAAACCCTACATAGATTGCGTAAATTTAGATACTACGCGTGCGCAGTTTACCCGTTCCTAAAAATACGCACTGAAATGGCAGCAGCTTCTTATCTGTGAATCAGGTCCAAAATGTCTGGAGAGTAGTGATTCTTCGGCAGGTTCTCAGGGAAAGTAACAGACTGGAGAACAGGGAGCTGAAGCTTTGGTGCTGATCGACCTTGCACCGTCCCTGCTCCTGCGATGGAAATTCCTGTGGATAAATATCTGTCCATAAATCGTTCTCAGCTGCTTTCTTATCTTTGAGGGAGATAATGACATTTTATGGCCTCTGCCGAGGTATAAATGACTTATGCAGTTGTGTGTTTAGTATCTGCTTACAATGGGTCCATTCTGGAGAGGAGTCCTCCTGCTTCTCCTGTCCCTGTGCCATGGCTTCTCCTGGGCAAATAAAGACTTTATTGCAATCGCTGGACCGTTACACAGGAACGTTGGGGGCTCTATTAATGATGTGAGGGCAGAGGAAGGGTCCGGGTGTCAGGATCAGTTACTACGGGACATAAACGACCAGATTCCTTCTCTACATAAGTATGGTGTCACCCACTACAAGATACAGCTAGACTGGACCTCTCTGGTCCTCCTGCACAACCCCCTGACCTGGGATGAGAGACAGGTGCTGTGTTATAGGACCCTTCTCCAGGACCTGGGTAAAGCCGGTATTAGACCTATTGTCATCTTACAAGAAGGAGACCTCAGTGGACTGTCTGCAGCCGGAACCAAGACTGGAAAACACCCATCTGATCCCTATGTGGAACACGCTGACTTTGCCTTCCGAACATTTGGAGACTTGGTCCATACCTGGATTTCCTTTAATGTTCCTACAGATGTCCTGCCAGATTCCCAGTCTCTGCAGGTCCTGCTGGACACCCATGAGAAGATCTACACTCTGTACCACAAGACATATTCTAGAGAAGGTGAGAGTGCCCCCTAAGGGTTGAGGAAGGTCTACCCCTTACAGTGTAACATGCATAACCTTCAAACTGAACTTAATGATCCGGTAAACTTGTAACAGTTGTAACATTTGTAGTTGATACTTTTTATGGGTTATTAGGCCCTGATTCACACTGAATAACGTTCAGAAATATACGCTGGCCATGTGCGTATTTTGGCTTTTTTTTTTATTTGCGCATTGAAGAGCTAGATGTTACGCAACGAAGCCCATTATGCAGAGTTCATCTCCGTACCTAGTGACATCCGTAAGCAGGAAGTTAAGAAAAGTGGGCGGGGTCAGGCATGTAAATAGGGCAGTATGGGCGGGGATTGCAAAATCTGCACAAAGGGCCTGATCCAGAGCTACGATGTTACACTGAGCGCTGTAGCGCTCAGCGTAACATCGGTGCTCTGG
>WWET01000454.1:332628-349723 GCA_011038615.1 Limnodynastes dumerilii | reverse complement strand
CTGAAGGCTACCCTAACTTCAGCCGGCGTAAGGAAGGGGCCATACGCCCGCACAGGGGGAGTGTCCGTCAAAATCAACGCCGATACGCTGTGCTTTAGTAAGCACAGCGCATCGGCGTAGGTCTGGATCAGGCCCAAGACCCCATTAAAGGGTACTTCCAAGCCCTGGAGGTGGCCATTTTAGGGGCCTAATCGCTAGTTATGAGTTTTGTTTCGGGGATACTGGGAATTGACTGACACAATTTTGAACTGGATTTAGAGTTTAGTTTATAAAATATAGTTACTAGCAGCAGATGTAAGTTCATATAGTGTCAAAGTCAATTGTTTCATGTACAGTTTTCTTATACATTAGGATATGAGGTGAGTTATAATGACTGAACAGACTTAAACTAGAGATCAAACAAAAAGCTTTATCAAATATGTGGCAACACAGATGAGGTTACAATGGCGGAAATATAAGAAGCATCTCAAACTGCAATTACTACTACTGTCCAAGTAAGACACAGGGCTGAACACACAAGAAAAGTCTAATAAGAGTCAGACTAGCAGCAGAGTAGCTATAGACAGGCCAAGGATATACTATGGAATCTGGATCCAATGATAAGGCAAAAGCTGGGAGCAAAACACAGAGGTATAACAGCAATAGAAGCAGGTAATAAAGGCCTCTAGTACAGTATGTGCAGCAATTAAATTGCAAAAGGAGAATGATTAACTGCTGCACTGAGATGGACCTGGAGACATTCCTGCAGCGATCATGTTATATGGATTGGAAAATCCCAAGAAAACGGTAGACAAGACCTCAGACTTTACTGTATCGGTGATCCCCAAAACTTCACAGAATGCAATATGAGAACCTGGGTTACAAGCAGTCCTCTGAACATGCATTTATTACACAGAACTCAATCACCTGAACCAGGCCTGAGTCCAATTTACCAAGAAAACATTCTGCCCCCAATAACCATTAATTTATCTACATAATGTTCAAACAGCTAATTCATTCAGTATTCCAAATATTGTGTGTCTGCATTATGTTCACATATTGTACAGATGTGGTCACGTGTAAATCAGCCAATCACTATCGCCTGATTATTAGCAGACTGTGTGACCATCCAATGAGGAAACATCAGTGTAGACAGATGGGTGGGATCCATGCATGTATTTATCCCCTGGTTGTACTGATGGTCTAATCTGTTATAGAGGGGAAATAAGAATGTCAGCCACGATTCTGCCATTGATCATATATTCCTGTTCTGTTAGGTGGGAAGTTGTCTATAGCTCTGGAGCCAGGCCTGATGGACACGAGTCTAATGCTACAAGGACATTTCCTGGTAATGTTACCTGTGATATTAAACACAATATGGACTTTTTTTTTATTATACAAGATATTGGTAACAGGCACAGTTGGGGTATTTTTGAGGTAAAAATAATTTTTTTTTTCCCACATTGACATAATAACCCCTTTGATATTTTTGGACATAAGGTAGATCTACAATTAGGCATTAGAATTGTATTAAGACTAGTTATAATTAGCAAATATTAGACTGACAGTATAAATTAAATGAAGCTTCTAAACAGGAAACACAGAGATTTTATCCAAATGAACCAGATTCTAGTTTTCTAGAAAATTCTAGAAGAAATGTAGCTGGAATCTGATTGGATGCTAGGGGCCACATCTCCGCTATGCTTTTTAGAAGCTCCATTAAATCTACCTGTCACAACCCAACCTCATCTGAGGCTGCATGACCTATGTGTGACAATGGTTAATCAAAGACAGTCACCAGGTCTGTCCTACAATGACAAATTCCCTGTTTCCTCACACTACTTATTAGCTGTCACTGCCACCACTAAGGATTATTTGGACTGCATGCAAACTGTCTCCAGAGGCCTTCATTCCTTCTGTAAACTACTACAACACAATGTACCTTTATTAAAATGATCATAACCCAAGTTATCCCTTCTGTTTCACTATGTAGAATTTTAAAAACCAAGCTGATCTGACATATGAATTCATAAGAACACACAGACATGAACTTATTGATATTTACTATCAAAAGAAAGTCACAATGCTTATAGTACAAAAATAATAATTAAATATCATGCAATATATTAAAACAGTTTATTTTAAAATAATTGGGAGAAAATGTAGAAAGAGTTGAAGTTATGCAGAGGATACTTTCTGTGCTGGGACTAGCAAAAGTGCATTCCCTTAATCAGGCTGAGACCCCAACAAACTTATGGTCTCATATCAGGCATTTGAAAGACACTTTTCACCCCCACCAGCCCCCACCTCCTTTTCCCTTCCTAGAAAATATTGTTTATTCTGTGCCTACATCGGGCCTGATCCAGACCTACGATCGCGATCGCCCGCGAGCGTAGCGTATTTTCACCCGGCGTATAAACTTTGACGCCCATGACACTCCCATTGATTGTACCTACTTACGGTGGCTGAACCCTACCCTAAGTTTTTCCAGCGTACGTGCGAATTTTCGTACCGATACGCTGGTCGTACGGGGCTTAGCACGCCCATACTGTACAATTGAAATGACTATCCCCGCCTCTGTGTAGTAACTCGAGCGTCTGGACTCTCGTCATACAAAACGCACGCCCCTTGGGCGAAAAATAAGCTGAAAATACACTCGCTGTACGCTCTTGTCCTTCGGACGACCGGAAGTTGTCATACTGCACATGCGCAGTGCGTTTTTTCGCCCGGTTTTACACTCCCGACCGGCGTACGCTCGCTTACGGCCGTAGGTCTGGATCAGGCCCATTGTCACCTTCATAAGATTTAGGAGAGGTTTGGCGTTTGTGACCAGGTACACACACACACACACATAAATCCTGATTGATATTTTTTAGGATACAAACACAAACATTATCTTCCAGCTAGAAGTAAACAAATTTCTTAAAGGACAGATACTAAGCTAGGGCAATAAAGAGCACTTCATTTTAATACAATGCTACTTTATATAAAATATATTTCATCTTACCACAATACTACACCTGAATGTGAAACTTTGCAATGTAAAAGTTGTATCTTCCCATCACTTTTTGCCATGAAGAGGTCATTCTAAATGTTTTCTTGTAATTTTGTTTCAGGAATTTGTTGATTTCCTTGCACTGAACATAGATTATAACTGTCACAATAACCAGCAGTTGCATCAGTGGGAATCAAATCAGGTACGATCATAACTAAACTAAACTTGCTCTTATTTATTGAGCTGCAAATTGACATTCCAGTATTACCCATCTTATAGCATCTCATGCATCCATATTTTCCTGGAAACTTTTTTCAGTGGAAAGTTTTTGAAAGCATTATTTTCGTGGAATTAAAACCATCATTAAATTGGTTTATTTGGCCTAGTTTCTGACAATGGCCTCTGCTGCCTTGAAATGTCTACTATGCTCAAATTATGCAATAGCCTGCCCTGTACCTCTGCCCTGTACCCCTGCTCTTTACCCCTGCCCTGTACCCCTGCCCTGTACCTGTACCTCTGCCCTGTACTCGTGCTCTGTACCTCTGCCCTGTACCTCTGCCCTGTACCTGTGCCCTGTACCTCTGCCCTGTACCTCTGCCCTGTACCTGTACCTCTGCCCTGTACCTGTACCTCTGCCCTGTACCCCTTCCCTGTACCTCTGCCCTGTACCTCTGCCCTGTGCACCAGTGTCATAATATCCTGTTTTTTCTAACCTGATATAAATTCCCTAAAGAGGTCTGAATGCAGCAATGACACTGCAGGATAGTAAGTTTAGTGGAAATACGATGTTACATTACTTTACTAGAAGGGTAGTTGATAAGTAGATAAACCACAACAACAAAAATAAAAAAAATAAGGATTAAATATTGTCCAAGGCCATAATGGGTTTAAAAAATAATTTAATAAAAATGGGCCAAGTGGCTTTATCTGCTGCCATAGTATATATTTCTATGAAAGGTCGTCCTTCTCTTTCAGGAAGATAAACAACATTAGATAGTTTTCCTCTAAAATTGGTCGATGTCATTAGCATAGGGGACATATATAGAGAGAAGATGTGGGTGGAGAAACAGCATTGCATTAGTGCTAATCTTGTTTGTATTTATTTTGGGTTTTCTAGAACATCAAGAAGAATCTGGAGGTTTTGATATTTAGTTTATTCCTTACAGACTGCAATCTTTTATCCGAGAAAAATAAACATTTATTGGTGTTTAAAATATCTCAAGGTAAGAGCAGTGTATAAGAGAGAAAAAAATGAAGTGCAATAGATTGAACCATGGACTTGATTTACAAGGGCGCTAAAGGTCATCTGTATACTGAGACACAGACATTCTGGCCCATATTCAGACCTCCGTCTTCTGTGCCCGTCTGTCCGTAACTAACCGATTGAAGTTACTGGGCATGCATAGTAATTATTGTATGCTATTTACGTAGCGAAATGCTACGTAAATATCGTACAATAATTACTACGCATGCCCAGTAACTTCAATCGGTTAGTTACGGACAGACGGGCACAGAAGACAGAGGTCTGAATATGGCCCTCTGAACCCATTTTTCTTGACCAGTGACGCATTAAAACTTTATCATCTTCAGGCCTGAATTTAGGCTTCACCCAAGGATTGTTTAAATTCTAGAGCAGAGCCCAAAGCAGCGGCAGATAAAAGGTGACCCTAGGGCTACATCGGGTATTATATCACGGGGGATATGGCGTAAAATGTAGCCACCATTTCATATGCCATTGGCTTTAATTCCTGACTGATCAAAGTCTGCCGTTTATATGAATAAAGTAAGAATAACATAATATTTATCATTATATAATTATAATCTATCATATCATCTTTATAACTGCAACTATTAACTATAACTATGTAGCTATGTAATTATTTACACTATTTAGCCTCACCTATCTATTACTTGATAAGGAACAAAAGAGAGGTCTGCTGGTCCAAACAAACATTATATAACACCAATCATGTCTTGTTACTATTACTTGATAAGATTAACAGCAACATAAAAGAATAAGATAATGAGAATTCTTTGTACTTTATATACTTATGGCACACAAAGATAATCTCATTCTTAATTGGTTTCACTCCTGAAGGTTATTTGTAGGACTGAAAAACTAGTGAACTATTGGAATTTTATTGGTCATTATCATGTCGACTTTTATTCATTTTCCTTTTAATCAATTATTAGTGTTCATTTGTGTGTTTTTATGTCATTATTGTTGTGTGATTGTTTTGAATGTTATACATTTCAGTTATGTTGAGTTAATCTTTTTGGGAAATTGTATTATTCTTTGCATAAAACATAAATATGTATAATATAAGTAATATATATTATAGATATGTACTATGTATATTGGCCCCAATGAAGAGGCAAGTTACTATAGTTACCCACAGGCTTGCCTGGAAGTATATAGACTTACCGATTAACCAGAAGCTCAAGGCCTGGATGAATGCATTCGGTTTCCCTTGAGCAAAAAATAAATAAATCAAAGTTTAAAAATGTATTGTAATAATATGAACATAATTGCTTTATAAAATGTTTAATTCAATAATAATAATACATTCTTTAATTAACCGTCATCTGTTCCATCCATTCTCCTTCTGTACTTTCCGTCTACTTTGATAATAACACTGTTTTACATTTTAATAGCTGTCACTGGTACAACTGCGGCATTCTTGGGATATGACATCAATAGCTTCTTACTTGTATCTCCGGCAGGAAAAGAAAGGTAATCGCTATATATTATATTTACTCCATTAAAAAAAATAAAAATATATCACAACAGACGTTCTGTTGAAATAGTGAGAATTAACGTATAAACTGTGAACAAGAGACTTAGAAGAATAGAAAATAATGATTCATAGATAGCAAACAAAGCACTTTCTTATTGGTAAGAAACATATAGCCTGTAGATCTAACACTTATTTACTATAAAATGTCATTGCTCATTCTGACACTATTCCATTAATCAACATCATTCCAAATGATCATTTTCTGGAATATCGTTGGCTGCAATATTTGCCAGCCACAAATCTCTGATCTTTGTTTGTGTAGTGCAACCAATCAGATTCCAGAAATCCTTTTCTAAAATGTACTACATGATGATAGCTAAGGATAGTTACAAACGGATTGGTTGCTAAGGGTAACGCCTCCCGTTTTCCAGTTTTAGAAAAAAGAATTTGAGGTAGTTTTTTTTCACGTTTGATATATTCAGTGATTACAAATTGATCTTGATGTTTGCGGCATACTATGTGCTGTGCTGTGTCTTGTATTGTAGATCGGAGAAACCTGTGGCTCTATCTTTATCCTCCCGCTCAGCCTACACCAATGTATGGGACAGATTCTCCACCCAGACTCCGGCAGAGAGGGATTCCTTCTTACAAGACACATTCCCCAATGGTTTCCTCTGGGGCTCATCCTCTGCGGCCTTCAAAGTAGAAGGAGGCTGGGCGGAGGAAGGGAAAGGAGAATCTATATGGGACGTGTTTGGACAACATGGTCACACCGCAGACAACACCACCGCCAACGTGGCCTGCGACAGCTACCACAAGATAGACTATGATGTGTATCTGCTGAAGGCCTCGCAGTCTAATGTCTATCACTTCTCCATCTCCTGGTCTAGGATATTCCCCACAGGGTTCAAATCCAACGTGAACTCAGCGGGTGTGAAATATTACAATGCATTAATTAACAGGTTACTAGAGGATAACATACAACCAATGGTGACTTTGTATCACTGGGACTTACCTCAGGTTCTGCAGGAGTTCGGGGGATGGCAGAATGAGACCATCGCTGATGCTTTTATGGAATATGCAGATTTCTGCTTTAACAGTTTTGGAGATCGAGTAAAACACTGGATAACGTTCCATGAGCCTTGGGTGGTTAGTTATGCCGGATACGGCACCGGGCAACATGCCCCTGGCATTAAGGATCCGGGAAATGCCTCATTCAAGGTACACAAAGGATAGATTTAGTTGTCTCCATTTCATACTAGCTAATGTTCTCTCCCATAGATCATAGATTCTTCGAAGTTTCGTGTCCACGAACGTACAATTCAACATCCATAACGCATTCTCCACATGTTTCACTCAGCTGACGATGAATGTTGGTTGGTGTTAACCCTCACAGTTTGAGAAAGCAGATAATAACACGCTGCTCTTGGAATGTAAATGTCACCATTTTTAATGTCTTAAACACTCCTACCGACAGGTGGCGCCACGTGCATTCTATTACCCTGTCTCTCACAACCGAAAATAATGTCTGCATCTTTTACCACATACCCCAAGTTCTATCTGCTCCCGTTCTTAAGAATAAAAATAGGAGATCTTACTGCATCTCGTACTACCCAAAAATCTGCTCTAAACAAGTTTTTCTATTGTAGGTGTCTCACAACATCGTGAAAGCTCACGCTAAGGCCTGGCATGTGTACAACAACAAGTACCGCGCCATACAGCAGGGCCAGGTGGGAATCTCTTTGAATTCAGACTGGGCAGAGCCAGTGACGCCAACTAACCCGGAGGATGTGAGTGCGGCCGAGCGCTATCTCCACTTCATGCTGGGCTGGTTTGCGCATCCTATTCTGGTCAATGGGGACTATCCAGAGGCTCTTAAGACACAAGTGCAGCAGAAACATGACCTTTGCCCCAGCACGGTGGCTCCACTGCCCACATTCACCGAGGAAGAGAAGACCTATATCCGAGGCACCGCAGACTTCCTGGGCATCTCCCACTATACGTCCCGTCTGGTCAATGCTTCTCTCAGCACCGGCTGTGAGGCAGAGTACGATAACATTGGGGGGTTTTCCCCACACGTGGACCCTTCATGGCCGGTTACCTCCTCTCCATGGATCTCTGTGGTCCCATGGGGTCTCAGGAGGCTTCTGAACTTTATAAAGGAGGAGTATGTGAAAGGGAATGTGCCGATATACATAACAGGAAATGGGATGCCAACATCGTCTACCGGAGACGTGTTCAATGATGCGGCTCGCATAGAGTACCTGACTGCCTACATCAATGAAGTTCTAAAAGGTACATTCAGTGTATTTTATGAGGCAACTGTAGACATTTTAAATGAAGTCATTGTTGTAATATTGATTCATAGACAGCTGTATAAGTGATAACCACACACAACTGTCTTTTAGTGTTGTTTTAGTCTTGGGTTTTTCTGTCCATCACATACCAACTAAAGGATAGATTTACTAGAGTTTGTAAAAAGAAAATGTATAGATGTTGCCCATGGAACCTAATCTGACTCTAGATATTGTTTATCTTGTTAGTACATTCCAGAAAGTGAAAGTGTTAAATATGTTGCTATTGCTGTTTTTGAGGATTTAGTACCATTTCATTTGTTTGAGAGACAGCTTAAGAAACCTCATGGTAAAGAAATTATTTACCACCAAAAGCTATGTTGTGCTGGGACAATAGGCACCCTACATTCATTTTCCTTTAAAATGTCCCTAAGAGGCTGTGGGATCTTCCATTACTCCCATCCAACCCCTATTTTAAATCCTGGACCACATTTGACTAGATTTTAGAACTGGCTGTATTAAGTACCATTGTCGATGAAGAACAACATACAGAAGAAGTGTACCTAGTGAGCAATCCATGGTCCTCGACCTATGCATTCAGTAGGTGCCCACACACTCAATTTCAACTGGAGACATTTATCAAGAACAATATTTTTAACATACCTTCTGAATTGGTTGATTGCTTGACTATAGTTGTCTTACCACTAATTCTCATCAATTTACTTTTTAAGTGTATTGTAAAATATGAATTATTCAATGTTGTTTCTCCTGTTATCTCTTTACAGCTGTTAAGACTGACAATGTGCCTGTAAGTTCATATATAGTCCGGTCCCTTCTGGATGGCTTTGAGGGGCAAAACGGATACACTCAAAGATTTGGTTTACATTTCATCAATTTTGAGAATGCGAACAGGCCAAGGACTCCAAAAAAATCAGCCTATACATTTTCCAGCATCATTGAAGAAAATGGTTTCCCAAGGACTAAAGGAGTAAGAAGAACTTCAAGAGCAAAATGGTCATATTCCCAAAAATTTGCAGGGCAGCCAGCATCGGACGTCCCCTCAAAGGCAAAAGTGGTATGGGAAAAGTTTTCAGGGCAATCTTCCTTTGAAAGGGACATGTATCATTATACCACAGTTCCCGATGATTTCCAATGGGGGGTCTCAACCTCTGCTTATCAGGTTGAAGGGGGATGGAATGCGGATGGAAAAGGGCCCAATATTTGGGACATATATACCAAAGTCCCTGGAAATATTTATGAAAATCACAATGGAGACATTACATGTGATAGTTATAACCAGCTAGATGCTGACCTCTACATGTTGAGGGGTCTAGGAGTGAACAGTTACCGGTTTTCCATCTCGTGGTCTCGAATCTTCCCAACAGGACAAGGCACAGTCAATGAAAAGGGTGTTGAGTATTATAACAGACTAATTGATGGCCTGCTGGCAAACAACATCTCTCCAATGGTGACTCTTTATCACTTTGATCTTCCTCAAGCTCTCCAAGATTTGGGTGGTTGGGAGAATGACGTTGTACTCAACGCCTTTCACAGCTATGCAGACTTTTGTTTTAAAACATTTGGAGATAGAGTCAAGTTCTGGATGACCTTTCACCAGCCCCACACTATTGTAACTGCTAGTTATGGTACTGGGTTGTTTCCGCCTGGAGTGAAGGATGACCCTGGTTCAGCTCCATATAGAGTAGCTCATAACCTGTTGAAAGTCCACGCCAGGGTCTACCATACCTATGACGAGAACTATCGAGGAAGTCAAGGAGGAGTGATCTCCGTGAGCCTTAATACAAATTGGGTGGAACCCAAAAACCACAATGTACCAAGAGACGTAGAAGCTGCTGACCGCTACTTGCAGTTTACACTGGGGTGGTTTGCTCACCCTATTTTTAAAAATGGTGACTACCCAGAGGCCATGAAATGGCAAGTGGCAAATAAAAGTGAGCTTCAGGGTCTGACATCTTCCAGGCTTCCAGTCTTTACAGATGAAGAAAAGGCCTACATCCAGGGAACCGCAGATGTTTTCTCCATCAATATCTACAGCACAAAAATAGTTCAATTTAAAACCATCAGGTTAAACCCACCTTCATTTGAAGCAGATATGGACATTACAGACGAATTTGATCCCGAATGGCCAACAACAGCCTCTGAAAACTTCAGGGCCATCGCTTGGGGTCTGAGGAGGCTTCTTAACTGGGTCAAAGAAGAGTATGGAAACCTTCCAATATACATCACTGAGAATGGAGTTGCAATGGGTCCTGAAATGGATTTTGATGACATAGCTCGAATATTCTATCACAAGACATACATTGATGAAGCTTTGAAAGGTTAGTGGAAAAATATAGCACTAATACATATTTTAATCTCATAGGACACTTTACAATATTTGGACCTGCTTGGGAGATCTCAGTCGGTGTCTAGATTGGCGTGGTTGTGCCTAAAAATGTAGACAAAAAATTATCACTTAAAAGTCTTCCACCACGTCATTAAATTAGCATTTTGTTTTTGTGTTAACTTTATTTTTTTTTTATTTGTATTGCTGTGACTGTGGCTATACACCTCAATAGTTATCCAAGATTATGGACAGAAAGTGTACAGGTCTTAATATCCACAGTGAACTCCCCACTGTCACTCCCCTTTCTTCTGCAGACTTTATGCCAGATACGCTGCCATAAGGCAGCTTTAACACAGATCAGTGGTTCGTACGATCACTGATCCGTGTGTAAGTTGCAAGCCCTGCCCCTACTGTAGAGTTTAAATCCCAATGGGCCAAGTGGCTCTTATCTGTGGTCAAATATAATGTTTCTATAGCATCCAATCACAGCATTCAACACTAGTGGCATTTAAAAACCAACCCACCCATCAGTACAATAGGCTACAATTGAACGTTGATCAGGTACTGAGTTGAGAGTATACCCACAAAATGGAAGCTGCTTAGATCAATTTATAGGTTAATGCAAACAGGTGCATGAAAGGCCAGGGGGTAATCTTATAGCAACAGAAACAAAGTTGAGAGTATATCAAGAATGGTACCAGTTACCTTACAGGTTTGCAATTCTAGGGTGGGCATTACAGTATAATTTTTGGTTATAGTATTTAGACTGAGGTTCATTCACACTGACTCTTGTTATGTCTGTCAATGACATTGGTACTATTTGATTGAATAACTACAGCAAATATAATTAACATTTTTTTTGTTTTTTTGTTGCATTCTCTCTTTAAAAGCTTACAATCTAGATGGGGTGAACCTCAAAGGTTACACTGTCTGGTCGCTTATGGATACATTTGAGTGGGACCAAGGCCACCGATTTAGGTATGGCCTGCACTTTGTAGACTTCACAAACCCCAACCGCCCAAGGACAGCAAAGCGCACAGCTATGTATTATGCTGAAGTTATACGCAACAAGGGCATCCCGATGAAGAACGACGAAGAATTTCTATATGGAGAATTCCGTAGTGACTTTGCATGGAGTGTGGCATCGTCTTCTTTTCAGGTGAGATTATTTGATGGGGTGGCAGAACTTTTGTCGAGTTTGATTCTCAATGTGACCATGTTTCTATCAATAGCAAGAACTTTTTATTTGATAATCAGTCCAATAGAACCATCAGTTTAGAAGCAGCAGCAATTTTTACAGTCATGGATCGAACAAACTATTTTCCTAACATTGCTGGAAATTAACAAAGAAATATGTATTAGTTTAAGTGTATGTAACTGGTTACAGTTATTTTGTTGTTTTTTCTTATTAAAATTATTATTATTGAAAAAAAACATTATATAGGAAAGAGGATTAAGCATTTATAAAATTTTAAGATTTGGGTCTGAATTTAAAATTCTCTTCCAATTTTTGTGCATTTTAATCACATTTTGTTATACTGTACAGATGTGTGAATTTTTGCTACCTGATTGGAACAAATTCTGACCCATCCAGCCGCTTTTGGGTTGGGATGAGTTCACAAGCATGTGTCTCCTCTTAGTCAATGCACTGTATAAGTGTTCCATCTCAAAATGTACCAAGCAAGGCTTCAGTATATCCACATGCTTTAGTCAGAACTTAAGGTAACCATTATGCTACACCCGGGACATTACCAGCAAAGGCACACAATCTAACTGGGACCAGGCATTCACCAAAGCTCCTTATAGTGGGGATGGACTTGGCTGCAGGCCACTGGCAGATTGTGACCCTTGGGAGCAGTTCCTAAAGTAACAAAGGTGTGTGGAGACACAGAGCAACAGATGACCAATCCGGATGCCAATAGCTGGAGATCCAAATGAGGAGAGGTCCAGGGAAGAGTGATGAAGGCAAGAAAGTAGAGAATCCAAGATCCAGACAGGTAACTGGAACTAGAGAAAGTTCAGCAGACAGGGAGGTAGGTACTGGAACAAAAACTTAGCAGGAGTTGCTAAAACGAGAACAATAATCAAAGCTGGAAAACATAAGGAAAGCATGCTATAACAAGCAAGGGTAAGCTGCTTTAGCAGGCTTTTTAAGAGGACAATCCACCTATCAACAGAGATGCAGGAACAAACTCTTGTTTGCTGATTGGCAGGGGTCCCGGCAACTTGGCGACATCCAGGACCAGTAAGCGCAGTGCACACCTTGTTTGAGCCATTGAGAGGCAGTGCTGCATTCTAGTGCCTGGGCAACTCAGGAAGTAGCAGAGCTAAGACAACAGCATGTGTCTCGACTGGATGTAAGAGTCATGATGGAAGCAGCAAACTGCCGTGGATACCATGATGGCATCTATCAGTAGCCCCTGGCATATGGAAGTCTGTCTGAGTGAAAGTGGTTATAATGTGAAGAGTTATAATGTGAATACACAGATGCCTCTATAGTGCAGACCAGCAATTGGCATCCCTCCAATTTATTTTACTTGGGATCCGTTTAAAATCAGATTTCCTCCAAAATTAAATATTTCCATTAAAAAAATCTATGAAGTATTCATGCTTTATATAGGATAATGTCCTGGCCTAACTCCATGTTTCTTCTGACCTCTAGATCGAAGGAGCCTGGAAGGCAGATGGGAAAGGGCTTAGTATCTGGGATCAGTTTTCACACACACCATCCAAAATCACTGATGACACTAATGGCGATGTGGCATGTAACAGCTACTACCGTGTTGAGGAAGACATCGAAATGATTAAGAGTCTAAAGGTCTCACACTACCGGTTCTCCATCTCCTGGCCTCGGGTTCTCCCACACGGGACTCGAGATCATATCAATGAACCTGGGCTCAATTACTACATTCGTCTGATCGATGGTCTGCTGGCCGCTGGTATTACACCACAGGTAACAATAAGAGGAATAACCTAATATAGTCATTGGCTATTGATTTTCTTTGGCACTGTTCCCCTTAAATTATACAGTAGAAGAATCAAAGTCTGTTGGCCAATGCAGTTTTGTGCAACAAACTTTCCTTGCCAAATTAACCATTTTTTGTAACATCACCAGAAAAGTCTTGCTCTGTTGGCTTCCGCTGGCCTCCCCTCCATTTATGTCAGTAGTTGTTGAGTGAGTTTAGCCTGAGAGATTCAACATACAAGTTACTCGCAGTAAAACCCAATGCTTCCTTACGTCGACCCATTGGGTTACAGTTACACTCAATAGAGATAAATACTAATAGAGCAATGGATCCATATCTTGAATGATCTGAGTTACTTGGGTCCATTATACAGTGTCCACTCAATAGAAAGGGAGACTACATCTTTACTATTGTTGATAATTATTAATACTGTTTGTAGATATAATATATTTACTACAGAGGCAGAACTAGCGAATTGTGGGCTCAGGTGCCAAAAATATGCTTTTGCCCTGATGATATCCCAGGTAAGCCAGTGGGGAGCTTTAATGGTGCGGTGATGATGGCTGTGGGCCCTTGTATCAGCATGGGCCCTGGTGCCATTGCACCTGTTGCACCAATTGCACCAATGGTAGTTCCGCCTCTGATTTACTAAGAGGTAAGAGTAGGCCATAAGGTATTTTTTGGTACATTTAACACAAATGTTTACTCTCTTCTTTTTTGGAACAAGGGACTTTCATAAATTACAGTTGATATAAATATAAATAACATCATGATAAATAACATAATCTACTAAGAAAATGGAAATATTAGATATAAGGACACTTTGTTAGCATTTACAATCTCTTCCTGGTATGCAGGTAACTATATATCACTGGGACCTACCGCAAGCTCTACAGGACCTTGGTGGGTGGGAGAATGAGACCATAGTGGAATGGTTTAAGGATTACTCTGAGGTCCTCTTCCAAAGACTGGGAGACAAAGTAAAGTTCTGGATCACCTTGAACGAGCCCTACATCATTGCCTATCTTGGGTATGGAGCAAGTGCATTTGCACCAGGTGTGTATTCAAATTATTTTCCTACTAAAATATATTAGTAATACAATATTTATGTTGCAGTTTTACATCTCCACCAGGAGATGGCTCTTTATTCACTTTATGTTCTAGTTGATACCACTTCCTGGGTGCTTAGACAACATCACGGATAGACTGGTTCATTTTAGAAAGAGGAGAGAGTCTTGGTCCAGTGGTTTGAAATATTGGGTAAAAATTAAGGTGGTCCATATATCTGACCAACCAGATAGAGAATAGAGGATTACCTTCTTTCCCCACAGCTCAACCAAGCCCTAGACAAAGCCTTCTAATGAATCCACTTGATACACACAAAAAAGCAACTGATTGTTTGGAGACGAAACACCCAAAAAATGTTTTAATAAGTTAATAATCTACACTCATCGCAGAAATGTCCAAATGTACAACCATTATTCCAAACGTCATCCATATTTTATGCTTAATAGAATCCAAAATAGTGAACACTTCTTTTTATTCACGTTATGGTTAAGATTTATTTTTCATTATCGATTCTTCTTTGTGGATACCAGGAATCTATTCTCCGGGCATTGGGACTTATGTGGTTGGCCACCATCTCATTAAGGCTCATGCTGAAGCCTGGCATCTGTACAATGATAAGTACCGAGCTACCCAGGGGGGGCTTATTTCCATCACGCTCAACTCTGACTGGGCTCTACCCATCAACGCTTACAAGCAAGAGGATGTAGATGCAGCGTATAGATACATGATGGTATGTTACATCTGCGTGTCGTACATGTTTCCACAGGCTGTTATTACGTTTTCTATAGTTTAGTTCTCGTGGTCTTTAAGTTCGTTTATTTCGAGCTTTTCTTTTTTGCTTAATATGACATATCACATAACATTGTCACTGTATAAACTGCAGAAGGTTTGTACACACCACCAGTTGTGTGTCCTGTAGCCACAGTTCTCCTTGTTACTATGGTAACTACATTCTCTTTTCTAAGACATCTTCTTCCTCAAGTTGAGACACAATAGAGACCAGGTTCCTGATTCACACCTAAGACACAAAGGCTTCTTAGGTGCATATTTGCACGATTTGTTAAACTGGGCATGTGTAGTCATTGTGACTATGCAATCTACGTGGCCCTTAGGTATGTAGATTAACTACAATCGATCTTTAAAGCCTGCACGTAGTTTTTAAGTGAGAGGAAGCATACCACGGCAGCCTCCGAGGAAGTTAGGTAAAAAGGGTGGGGGGAGGAATGCCAACTTATACAAATAATTATCAGGGAGATTGTGATAGCGCTATCAAGGCGCTGCACCAAAGGGGTGTGTTTTGTGCCACCAAAGGGGTGTGTCCTGTGAATAGCTCCACCCATTGATGTGTCTATTGCTGCCAGGAAAACTATTTCTCAATATAAATGGCGGCATCAGTATTTATTGATATTTACATTGTCAGTGAATAATTACTTTTAGTATTATAGTGGAGACTGTGAATAGGATCCGCTGACTTCTTCATCTTTAGAAGAAGAGATAAAAGTAGGTGACATTGCAGCTGATTAGCAAGAAAACAGGACACAATTTCTAAATTTTGTCATCAAACCGCTTGACTAAGTTAGTATTGGGGAGATTGCCAAACACTTCCGGAAGTCAGGGAAATCGCCTACTCTTCAGGGAGTCTCCCTGATATTCAGAGAGAGTTGGCAACTATGAACATATCACAGGCCCATGAGCAATGTATATATGTTTTAGCTTTTGATTTTATATCCTCCATGATCCATTGTGTTCTTTCATTTTGCCTAGTTTTTCGGTGGTTGGTTTGCATACCCCATTTTTAAAACTGGGGACTATCCTGAGGTCATGAAGAGCAGAGTGCGGGAGAGGAGCCTGGCGGTAGGGCTACCGGAAACACGGTAATCAAAAATAAGCATCATGGTAATATTTACATAAACGTTCCATCAATGATACAATACTCTATGATCCATTCACAAACACAGATTGCGGAATGACCTACCACGCATGCATAGTCATTACAGAAGTCTATGCACCTAAGAAGCTTCGGCTTTGTGAATACAGCCCTTCCTGTGTACTGGAGGCCTATTCATAGAAATCGGTGCTCCTTCATCCACATATTGTAGAACATACTACAAAATAGAGAAATGCGTCGTGTCATGTACAGAAAACAAAAATCATCTTTTTCTCCACAGACTCCCAGAGTTCACAGAAAGTGAGAAGCAGAGAATTAAAGGGACATATGACTTCTTTGGCCTTAATCATTATACTTCTGTCCTGGCTGGAAATGCCAACTACGGCCTAGATTACCAAGCCTATGAGGGAGACAGGTAAGGTGTAACAAAAATGTGTCATCACACATAGGACACAACCAGGCAAAAAAAACAAAACAGCACAGACCAACAGAATAAACCGGAAAAACACAACTCCCTAAATAAGGAGGTGATACCCCACTGATTTAAAGACAATGGGCTGGATCCAGACTTAAGAAAGTGCTTGAAATGAGTCACTCCTGGGCTAAACCATGTTGAATTCAGAGGGAGTCAAGTTAATTGTATTCTTTGCATGCAGGGATATATCTTTGAATTGCTTACTGCACACAGATACTGACCAGCTTTACTATCACACTGTTATTTACTGGGATAGGAAACATCACCTCTCAACACTAATACTGTTTGCAACAGATGAAATAGGACTCCCCTGCAATCAACATGGTTTAGCCCAGGAGTAACTAA
>WWET01000454.1:267331-321442 GCA_011038615.1 Limnodynastes dumerilii | reverse complement strand
AAAGGGGAGGGTTAAGGTCAGGCTGCAGGGGAGGGAGGGTTAGGGTCAGGCTGCTAGGAAGGAGGGTTAGGGTCAGGCTGCAGGGGAGGGAGGGTTAGGGTCTGGAGCCCCACACCCCTTCATTCATAGTTACACTCTTAATACTAGGATGGGACGTACATACACAGATACATGCCGTAACACCTGCTGCGCGCATGAGCAGTACCAGCAAAATACGCTAGCGGACGTAGCTCAGGATCTGGCCCATTAACTCTGCATCCGTCCCATAGTTAGTAGTCATGGAAGAAAGTTAGGGTTAGGGTTAGGGTTAGGGTCATATGCGCGCACCGGTTTCTTACATAATTGATGATATGATGCGAGTCTCTGATTGGACAGTCCTCAAGAAGGGCTAAAACACAAGTACAGCCTATATAAGATGGTGAACTCACTATAAAAGGTCAATAATAACACTAAAGAGACTAAGAGCAACCACAGAGCAGCTATAGACAGGCCAAGGTCATAATATGGAATCTAGATCCAATGATAAGGCAAAGGCTAGGAGCAAGAACAGAGGTATAACAGCAATAGAAGCAGGCAATAAAGGCCTCTAGTATTGTACAGTATGTGCAGCAATTAAGTTGCAAAAGGAGAATGATTAACTGCTGCACTGAGACGGACCCGGGGACATTCCTGCAGCGATCATGGTAGGAAAACAGGATTGAAGGGGCGTGGGTCCCCGCTAAGAACAGGCCGATTTCAATAATTCTCTCCCAGCCAGTTTCCAACTCTCTGGGATATGGATTGCTTATTCCACGATGAGGCATAGCAATCCATCCCGGAGCACCAAACACAGTGATCCGAAAAACCACCCAAACTCTTCCCCTAATTCTAACCCTAACCCTCCCCTTCCATTACCCTAACCCTCCCTTCCCTGCAGCCTGACCCTAACCCTCCCTTCCCTGCAGCCTGACCCTAATATGCCCTTTTCTATAGCCTAACCCTAAGAACCCCTTCCCTGCAGCCTGACCCGAACCCTCCCCTTCTATGGCCCTAACCCTCCCTTCCTAAGAGCCTAACACTAAAAGTCCCCAGAGAGGTGAGTAACCTCAGCGGCAGGTCCTGCGGGTCTGTGGCGTATCCTGCGAAAATGAAGGGGCGAGTACAGCGATCGGCACACTCCCCCATTCATAAAAAAATTCTAAAAAGGCCCCTATTCCAAATAGAGACATCCGAAAAGTCACTTTCAGCTGTCTCTATTTCTGAAAGCAGCCCATCGTTGCGGGGACTGCAACCGGGATTGTTATCCTGTATCAGGATCCCCAAAACTTCCCAGGTTGCAATGTGGGAACCTGGGTTAAACAAACCTTTATTTTACTGTCAGCCATCATGTACAACAGACATGAGTCCCATTAATTTCTCTATGTAGCATAAAAAACCCCCGATAAAAAAACGCAGAACTGCCCAAAATAAAAATTGCTCCACACATGGGGGAAAAGTGAGAGAGTGTGTGTGTGTGTGTGTCTGTGTGTGTGTGTGTGTGTGTGTGTCTGTGTGTGTGTGTGTTTTGGGGAGCCACCATGTAATCTATAGAAGTCTGGTCAGGCAACAACCAGCAAAAGATTTATTTATTAACAGGTTTATATATAGCACCATCAGATGACATATCACTTCATAGAGAATATTTCACATTTACATCGGTCCCTGCTACATTCTAAGTACCCTAAGACATACATACCCCCAGCAGCCAATTAATCTACCAGCATGCTTTTTGGAGTGTGGGAGGAAACAGGAGCACCTGGAGGAAACCCACACAGACACAGGAAGAACATACAAACTCCACAGATAAGGCCTAGTTCAGGAATCAAACTTATGATAATGCTAATCACTGACCCCCTATCACCTTACTATAACTCACCCCTATTAGCACAGTGTTCAGCCAATGAGGAAATGTTGGTATAGATAGACAGGATCCTTGCATGTGTTTATCCCCTGGTTGTATTGATGGTCTAATCTGTAAAGAAGAGAAAATAATAATGATAGCAATGATTCTGCCATTGACCACAGATATCTGTTTTGTTAGGTGGGAAGTTGTCTATAGCTCTGGAGCCAGCCCTGATGGACACCAGTCTTATACTACAAGGACATTTCCTGGTAACGTTACCTGTGATGTAGGGAAACATATAAATTCCTCCCCTTTGATGGAATAATCCCTTAAGCATTAGTCTTGTATTAGGACTAGTTATAATTTGGAAAAAATTAGACCAAGGGCCAGATTTACTAAGCTGCAGGTTTGGAAAAATGGAGATGTTGCCCATAGCAACCAATCAGATTCTAGCTGACATTCTCTAGTATGTAATAGGAAAGTGAGAGATAGAATCTGATTGGTTGCTATAGGCTAACCCTAACATCTCCACTATTTCAAACCCGCAGCTTCTTACCCAAAGAGTGTATATTCAATGAAATTCCTAAAGAGGAAACATAGAGATGTTGCCCATAGCAACCCACAGGATTCTAGTTATAATTTTCTGGAATGCACTACAAGTATTATAGCTGGAATCTGATTGGTTGTCTTGGGCCACATGTCCACTATCCTCTTTAGAAGCTCCATTAAACCTCCCTCTAAGGGTTAAACTTAGCAAAAGTGACATCCACCCATCGCTGTTTTCTATGAAGTTTAATTCTAAATGTTTCTTGTAACTTTATTTTAGGAATTTGTTGATTTCCTTGCACTGAACATAGATTACAACTGTCAGGATAACCAGCAGCTGCATAAGTGGGAATCAAATCAGGTACGATCCTAACAAACAAAATGTTCTCTTATTTATCCATATGTCAATTGAATGACATTCTTATAACACACGATACCTAAAATTGGGCATGATCATCAGCCTAAGGGGCTAATATTGAGAAAAGATGCGGATGGCTCAATACTGTACCTAAAATAGCTTGGAGCAGAGAAGGGAGAGGGGGGACATGATAGCAGCTTTCACATACATCAAGGGTTGTGACCGGCTAGAGGAGGAGGCATTATATAAAGGTAGAGGTGTAATAGAACACGAGGGCATGAATATAAACTGGAGGGTGACAGGTACAGGAGGGGACATTATATAAAGGAAGAGGTATAATAGAACACGAGGGCATGAATATAAACTGGAGGGTGACAGGTACAGGAGGGGGCATTATATAAAGGTAGAGGTGTAATAGAACACGAGGGCATGTGTATATACTGGAGGGGGGTAGATTCAATGGAAATGTGCGGAAAAATGACCACTGAAAGGGTGATAGATAAGTGGAATATTCTCCCATCTGAGGTGGTTGACGTAACAGAATAGAACAGTGTAAACATGCTTGGGATATATATATATAAGGACATTCTAAATCTCACACTAAATTGAGGGTAAATAGGGTCAGTATAGTTTTAAATAAACAACTGGGCAGACTGGATGGGCCGTGTGGCTCTTATCTGCCGTCACTTTCTATGCTAAAATCTGCACTACCTCTGGAAGATCTTGCATGAGTGTTCATCTCTTTTGTATTCATTTTGGGTTTTCTAGAACATCAAGAAGAATCTGAAGGCTTTGATATTTAGCTTATCCCTGACTGACTGCAATCATTTGTCTGAGGAAAATAAACATTTATTGGCATTTAGAATATCTGAAGGTAAGAGCAGTGTTTAAATATATGAATAGAGAAACGAATAAGTGAAATAAATTGAATCATGGACTAGACTTACAAGAGCTAAAGGTCATACGTATGTGGAAGCCTTTTTCTTGACCTAAACTATATATACATCAGCCATAAATTTTGGAACCACCCATTAATTGTGCAGATCCTAGATGCCCCTAGGGCCAATATCAGGCCCTCAAATTCGTCATCTGTGGCCCCAGCTCCTTTCTATGTTGACATCAAATTTGTTTGTTATAGACTGTAACACCCACATTTTGTGTAGTTATAAGGCAGGGGTTAGGGGACTTTGAGTATAGCGCCATCAACAGTCTAATTCTGGCATCACATTCTTAATTGATTTCATTCCTGAAGGTTATTTGTGGAACTAAAAAAATTAGGTTAAACGGTTCAAACATAGCTGCACTTTAGTTTTTTGCGGTGCAGGACAATACTGAGTGGAGGCAGCAGGACTGACCATTCCCCTACAAAGAAAGGGGTGATCTCTGCAGATGCACTGGGTCCTTCTATAAAGTGCCCCCCAACCTCCAAAAGAGCAAGTGGTGCTGCTGGAGGAGCTGATCAGGGTGTACACACTGATTAAACCACTTGGAATCACATTTTCACTTCCCTCTCTGCAATCTCTGCTGTCCTGGAAGGCAAAGTACCTTCTAAATTGTAGAAGATCATTTGCTCCTCTTCAGTGGGTGGTTCTGACCAAGGACACCAGCCTTACAGACTTAGCAGCTGCATGGGGACAGCACGGAGGCTTTGCTGCCAATAAATGTCATGTAGGTCACAGCCATATTCAATGCACTTTAGGGAGCTCAAGAGAGTCTGATGGGATGTCTGGCGAGTGTTCTATCGGACAATGCCATGACGATGACATACATCCTCCACCAGGGGGCACTAGACACATCCTAGCCATGAGGGAATTGCTTTAAAGAAAAATATTTAAGTAAATAATAATATATATTGTTTAATTGAACATTTGCTGCTGCCACCATCCTGTGTCTCTATTTCCCCTGTGTACTTTGGTAATAACACTGTTTTACATTTCTATAGCTGTCACTGGTACGTTTGCCATGTTTTTGGGATATGACATCAATAGCTTCTTACCCATGTCTCTGGATGGAAAAGAAAGGTAATCGCCATGGACCAGATCCAGAAGTAATAACGTCAGGGGACTTACGCACGTAATTTCCGTAATTCCCCTGACAAGTAACACTGGCGCATGTGCGTGGCAGATGTTACTGAAGCGTACCATCTGAGGCACGATGGGCCTGATCCAGAGCTACGACCGCAATCGCCCGCGAGCGTAGCGAACGTACGCCCGGGCGTAAAAACTTTCACGCCCATAACACTCCCATTGATTGTAACTGCTTACGGCGGCTGAACCCTACCCTAAGATTTTCCAGCGTACGTGCAAATTTTCGTAGCGATACGCTGGTCGTACTGGGCTTAGCACGCCCATACTGTACAATTTAAATGGCTATCCCCGCCTCTGTGTAGTAACTCCAGCTTCCAGACTCTCGTCGTAAAAAAACGCACGCCCCTTGAGCGAAAAATACGCTGAACATTCGCTCGCTGTACGCTCATGTCCTTCGGTCGACCGGAAGTTGTCATACTGCACATGCGCAGTGCGTTGTTTTTTTTACGAATTTTCGCTTACAATGGGCGTACGCTCGCTTGCGGTCGTAGCTCTGGATCAGGCCCGATGTTAGAAGGTACGATGAAGGGGCCGTCGCTTCAGGTGCGCATGCCGTATCCCCGCCATACAGGCGGAAATAGGCATTGAAATTAAGTGTCGGAAGCAGAAAAGAACAAATATGCACTGATCCGCGTTCGTACGGATGCACATCCATGTGTAAAAATTAAAGAAGGGTTCTGGACACATACTACCGATAGAGGGGGGTGACAAAGGCGTGCACTCCCTTCTACCCTGCATAATTTCAGACCCCTGCGCGTACGCAAAGCGCCATATTATGTTAATGTATACACATTATATTTTCTTCATTAAAAAAAAACAAAAAATATATATATTGAGACATTTGAGAGTAAATTTCTGTTGAAAAATGTATAAATCACAGACGAGAGACTTTGAAGTTTTGAGTTGTCTCTACAGAGTGCCTTTTACTCCGATTGGCCAATTTAAATTTAGTGTAGTCTCTCCTCACTCTGATTGGTTGAAACAAGCCGTGGACACTGACTAACCTTTCTGATAATCAGAGTGACAGAGCAGGAATTTCTGTCTGCTCCTTTTGTAAAAAGAGGTAAAGTCAGAAACAAATTTATAACTTTATAAATGCTAAAAATATTCTGGTATTTATTAAGTTTTTTGTTTTTTTTTAGATTTACAAGTTTGATGTCTTTCTGGAGATATGGCCTCCAGAACTGAACGCAGTATTCTAGGTGAGGGCGTACCAATGATTTATAAAGGGGCATCACTACTAGTAGCAGAAAGAGAGAAGTAGTGATGCCCCTTTATAAATCATTGGTACGCCCTCACCATATCTCCAGAAAGACATAAATACATTAGAGACTGTGCAAAGAAGAGCAACTAAAATGGTTCATGGCCTTTGTAACAAATCATACCAAGAAAGGCTAGAGGAACTAAACATGTATAGCTTGGAGCAGAGAAGGGAGAGGGGGGACATGATAGCAGCTTTCAAGTACATTAAGGGTTGTGACCAGCTAGAGGAGGGTACCATTTTTCAAAAGAAAAGGTGTAATAGAACACGAGGGCATGGATACAAACTGGAGGGTGGTAGATTCAAAGGAAATGTGCGGAAAAATTACTTCACTGAAAGGGTGATAGATAAATGGACTATTCTCCCATCTGAGGTGGTTGAGGCCAATACAGTAGAACAATTTAAACATGCTTGGGATAAATATAAGGGTATCCTAAATTGAAACCCAAATTGAGGGTAAATAGGGTCTAGGGTCAGTATAGTTTTCAATAAACAAATGGGCAGACTAGATGGGCCACGTGGCTCTTATCTGCCGTCACTTTCTATGTTTCTATGTTTCTAATTATTGTGTATTGCCCTTAATGTTTGCGGCATACTATGTGCTGTGCTGTGTCTTGTATTGTAGATTGGAGAAACCTGTGGCTCTATCCTCCCGCTCAGCCTACACCAATGTATGGGACAGATTCTCCACCCAGACTCCGGCAGAGAGGGATTCCTTCTTACAAGACACGTTCCCCAATGATTTCCTCTGGGGCTCATCCTCTTCGGCCTTCAAAGTAGAAGGAGGCTGGGCGGAGGAAGGGAAAGGAGAATCTATATGGGACGTGTTTGGACAACATGGTCAAACCACAGACAACGCCACTGCCAACGTAGCCTGCGACAGCTACCACAAGATCGACTATGATGTGTATCTGCTGAAGGCCTCGCAGTCTAATGTCTATCACTTCTCCATCTCCTGGTCTAGGATTTTCCCCACAGGGTTCAAATCCAACGTGAACTCAGCGGGTGTGAAATATTACAATGCATTAATTAACAGGTTACTAGAGGATAACATACAACCAATGGTGACTTTGTATCACTGGGACTTACCTCAGGCTCTGCAGGAGTTCGGGGGATGGCAGAATGAGACCATCGCTGATGCTTTTATGGAATATGCGGATTTCTGCTTTAACAGTTTTGGAAATCGAGTAAAACACTGGATAACGTTCCATGAGCCTTGGGTGGTTAGTTATGCCGGATACGGCACTGGGCAACATGCCCCTGGCATTAAGGATCCAGGAAATGCCTCATTCAAGGTACACAAAAGATAGATTTAGTTGTCTCCATTTCATACTCACCAACGTTCTCTCTGGTAGATCCCAGGGCAGAGGTCTTGGACATAGAAGCCAGGAGTCAAGTTTTTGAATTGTATCAATAAACCTCGACCCCGCTGCCTAATACTTGAGAAGCAGAAACCATGGTTTTGCATCTTAGTTGAATCTCGTCATCAAACCAAAGCATTGGGAACATGTTGAGGATAGTCGTTCTTCCAGCACTCCAGGAGTGGTGCCCAAAATCCATCAGTCTCAGGCTTCATTAGTTCAATAATTTTTATATAATTGAAGTAGACTTATAGAATTGTGTCTCTGTAGAAACAAATCTAAATTGATTATTGTCCCATAAGCTGGCCATACACTAGAGCAATTATTGGTCCAATCCTTCAATTATTGAGTGAGAAGATCAATTATCGCTCTTGTGTGTGGACAGGATGGATTTCTACAACACCCAATGATCGCTCTAGAAATGCGAGGGTCCGATAATTTTATCATTTGGCTCTCTGTTATCGCTGACAAGATCCCAATATTAAGTAGTGTGCGGTCATTTTCAATTATCGGACCTGTACCTCCACCTCCTGACCACAGTTTCCCTGTCTGTTTGACTCCATAATTATCAGCAAGTACAGCAGTAACACAGTAATGAGAGCTCTACATTGTGCAAGAGATATAAGACATCCATTACTCTATTACTGCTATATTTACAGGTAATTATGGAGTCGGACAGACAGGGAAACTCCAGCCAGGAGGTGGAGGTGCCACACACTACTGACCAGAGTTTCCATAGCCAGCCAATTAGCTAGCTGCACGGGCATCCTATTAATCTAGGCAATCAGTGCAGAGATTTCCAGTGCAGCAAATCAGTGACAAGGGCCTTCTGTCAATCTCGGCAGCCTTTCCCTCTTCAACAAGGATTATCAGTACCAGCAGGAGAGATGAGTGGCGAGAACTTTCCCTATAGGAAATATGATCAGACACCTCCTGCTGGGACAGATAGATAAAGTAGATAAAGTATATAAAGTTGGGCACTGTAGCAAAGCAGCAGCTGACAGTTCAAAGGTGTCCTCTGGGGTAAAGAAGTGGGGATACAGCCAGAGCAGAGTAGTGCTAAGCTGTTAGCTGCTGGTAAGTTATTCATAAATTCAAACTGCTGATTCAAACCATTAGATCACCATAGACATGTATAAGATGTATGAAATAACCTGCTGGCTGTTGATATACTGGTGAACAAATAATTTGATAACAGAACCCTGGAAGAAATCTGTACTAAACATGTTCTTTAATCATAGGTGACGCACAACATCGTGAGAGCTCACGCTAAGGCCTGGCACGTGTACAACAACAAGTTCCGCGCCATGCAGCAGGGCCAGGTGGGAATCTCTTTGAACTCAGACTGGGCAGAGCCAGTGACGCCAACTAACCCTGAGGATGTGAGTGCGGCCGAGCGCTATCTCCACTTCATGCTGGGCTGGTTTGCGCATCCTATTCTGGTCAATGGGGACTATCCAGAGGCTCTTAAGACACAAGTGCAGCAGAAACATGACCTTTGCCCCAGCACGGTGGCTCAACTGCCCACATTCACCGAGGAAGAGAAGACCTATATCCGAGGCACCGCAGACTTCCTGGGCATCTCCCACTATACATCCTTTCTGGTCAATGCCTCTATCAGCACCAGCTGTGAGGCAGAGTACGATAACATTGGGGGGTTTTCCCCACACGTGGACCCTTCATGGCCGGTTACCTCCTCTCCATGGATCTCTGTGGTCCCATGGGGTCTCAGGAGGCTTCTGAACTTTATAAAGGAGGAGTATGTGAAAGAGAATGTGCCGATATACATAACAGGAAATGGGATGCCAACATCATCTACCGGAGACGTGTTCAATGATGCGGCTCGCATAGAGTACCTGACTGCCTACATCAATGAAGCTCTGAAAGGTACATTCTGTGTATTTTACTAGGTGACTGTATAAACACATACAATCATTAGTGCAAAACAATGTCATAATTTACTGTATAGACACAAAATCATTTTAAATGAAGTCGTTCTGATATTGCTTTAAAGACAGCTCTACAAATCTTGGAGTTTTCTGTCAATCATGTACCAACTAAAGGATAGCTATACTAAAGTATGTAAAAAGAAACTGTGTAGATATTGCCCATAGCAACCAATCTGATTCTAGGTATTATGACTATCTCAATATTACAGTCTAGAAACTGATCAGCTAAAATCAAATTAGTTTCCGTTGCATATTTCAAAGATTTAATATTAATTTGTTTGAGAGATATCTCATGAAACCCCATAGTGAAAGGAATGATGAAAGAAAAATGGGGGCTACTTGGGCTATTGGCCAAGCAGGGGGGTATTTGGCCATGTTGGGCTTGGGCAATAGGTTTCTGCATAATTTTTCCTTTAAAATGTTCCTAATAGGCTGAGGGATCATTAGAAAGTTGCTGTTTTTTGGGCAATGATCCTTTTCCAAATCGAAGACCACAGTTGACTAGAGATTACCATTGCCCACTCAGAGCAACACATAAAAGGAGAACTGAACCTAATAAGTAATTTTCGGTCCTCGGTCCATACAGTACATTAAATTGGTGCCAACACCCAATTTCAACTGAGAAAATCTGTCTAAACCAATATTTCTCAAGTATCTTCTGAAATGTCTCAAATTGGTGATTTTTGTTGCCACTAATGTAATTTACCTTTTTGAGCATATTGTAGAATATTAATTATTGCAATGTTATTTCTCCTGTTATCTCTTTATAGCTGTTAAAACTGACAATGTACCTGTAAGTTCATATATAGTCCGGTCCCTTCTGGATGGCTTTGAGGGGCAAAACGGATACACTCAAAGATTTGGTTTACATTACGTCAATTTTGAGAATGCGAACAGGCCAAGGACTCCAAAAAAATCAGCCTATACATTTTCCAGCATCATTGAAGAGAATGGCTTCCCAAGGACTAAAGGTGTAAGGGGAGCTTCTAGTGCAAAATGGTCATATTCAAAAAAGTTTACAGGGCAGCCAGCATCGGACGTCCCCTCAAAGGCAAAGGTGGTATGGGAAAAGTTTTCAGGGCAATCTTCCTTTGAAAGGGACATGTATCATTATACCACAGTTCCCGATGATTTCAAATGGGGGGTCTCAACCTCTGCTTATCAGGTTGAAGGGGGATGGAATGCGGATGGAAAAGGGCCCAGTATTTGGGACATATATTCCAAAGTCCCTGGAAATATTTTTGGAAATCACAATGGGGACATATCATGTGATAGTTATAATCAGCTAGATGCTGACCTCTACATGTTGAGGGGTCTAGGAGTGAACAGTTACCGGTTTTCCATCTCATGGTCTCGAATCTTCCCAACAGGACAAGGCACAGTCAATGAAAAAGGCGTTGAGTATTATAACAGACTAATTGATGGCCTGCTGGCAAACAACATCTCTCCAATGGTAACTCTTTATCACTTTGATCTTCCTCAAGCTCTCCAAGATTTGGGTGGTTGGGAGAATGACGTTGTACTCAACGCCTTTCACAGCTATGCAGATTTTTGTTTTAAAACATTTGGAGATAGAGTCAAGTTCTGGATGACCTTTCACCAGCCCCACACTATTGTAACTGCTAGTTATGGTACTGGGTTGTTTCCGCCTGGAGTGAAAGATGACCCTGGTTCAGCTCCATATAGAGTAGCTCACAACCTGTTGAAAGTCCACGCCAGGGTCTACCATACCTATGATGCGACGTATCGAGGAACCCAAGAAGGAGTGATCTCTGTGAGCCTTAATACAAATTGGGTGGAACCCAAAAACCACAATGCACCAAAAGATGTAGAAGCTGCTGACCGCTACCTGCAATTTACACTGGGGTGGTTTGCTCACCCTATTTTCAAAAATGGTGACTACCCAGAGGCCATGAAATGGCAAGTGGCAAATAAAAGTGAGCTTCAGGGTCTGACATCTTCCAGGCTTCCAGTCTTTACAGATGAAGAAAAGGCCTACATCCAGGGAACCGCAGATGTTTTCTCCATCAATATCTACAGCACAAAAATAGTTCAATATAAAACCATAAGGTTAACCCCACCTTCATTTGAAGCAGATATGGACATCACAGAAGAATTTGATACAAACTGGCCGACAACAGCCTCTGAAAACTTCAGGGCCATCGCTTGGGGTCTGAGGAGGCTTCTTAACTGGGTCAAAGAAGAGTATGGAAACCTTCCAATATACATCACTGAGAATGGAGTTGCAATGGGTCCTGAAATGGATTTTGATGACATAGCTCGAATATTCTATCACAAGACATACATTGACGAAGCTTTGAAAGGTTAGTGGTAAAATATAGTATTCACCAAGATAATTAATGTATTCGTCTCATAGGACCATTGCCATGTTTCAATCTTTGCCACTGCTTCTGTAGAATGTCAATGTCAACTAAAGCATATCCACCACTTTATGACACCCCAAAATTAAATTTAAATGTTGTATTTTATTTTTATATAAAAAGTTTTGCTGAAGTATATACACAGTAGATGACAATTAAAAAGCCTTCACAGACAATATATTTAGGTATAGGGGATAATCTGCGCACTGTGTTCTTAGCTGCCAAGGTGAATCTTCAGGGATGTCCCAATCCCTTAACAATATAAATAGGTAAAAAAAAAAAATAGAAGAATAACCTCAAGGCGCTAGAAACCCACAGTGGAAGTGTCAGTAATATAAAAATATTAAATATATTAAATAAACTGAACAGAATATGATGAGGTGAAATCTGGTAGTGATGTGAGTCTCCTCCTTCCCCTCATGGGGATATGATAGGGAAGAAAAAAGTAGAAAATAACAATTTATTAATACCAAAACATCACTAAAAAACATAAAATGGGGAACCAAAAGTTCATACCAGGAAGATGGTAATAATAGGTGGCAAACGAGCGTCTGCAAAAATAGATGTAAAACCCGGGTAGGCAGGTCGCTGGGCTCCCTTTGGTTCCCCATTTTATGTTTTTTAGTAAAGCTTAGTAAATCTGGCCCTTAGACTTGACCTGTGGCTGGTGCGCATGTCTTGACGTAAACTGACTGTTTCAGGACCTGAATTTCCCGCAATTGCATGAGCGCACCCTAAGGCTGGCCATACACTAGAGCGATTATCGAAAATAGCATGAAATCCCCGAAAATCTTCACGATTTTTCTGCTAGAGTCCCAAATAATATCAGCGCCATACACTACACCAGTGGTTCCCAAACTTTCTCAGTTCGAAGCACCCTTTGGGTCTCCATATTTTTTTCAATAGAATAGAATACAATAGAAAATAGAAACATCCCATTAAGTTAACAGAATCTATACAGGCAACACTAATAAAAACACACCCTAGGAGAAATTAGTACTAAGCATATCACAAAGGTGCTAAGTGGTATACAGAGGGTATCAAGGTACATAACCTTGTTAAAACAAAATTTTGTATTTATTAATGACTTCCTTTTTGTTACTTTATTTATTTGTTAAACTTCATATTACATTTTTAAGCATTTATTTAATATAAATGCTTATCCATTGTTATGGCTCTGATACCCCCTAACCAAATAATGGGGTAGATCAAGAACTACGTTTGCCGTACGTTTATTCGCGTAGCGTATTTTCGTGCGCGTAAATTCGTTACAGTCCCCTCGGCACACCCCTTGAACGTACGTATTTTGTCAAGATACGCTTTCCAAACCCTACCTTAACTTTTTCCAACGTAACCGCAGTCATATGCACACGTACGTATGGGCTAGACGAATTTACGCAGCTAAGAACGCCCATACTGTACACTTTAAATACAACCCCCGCCTACTTCAAGTATTTCAACGTATTTTGGACACACGTAAAATTGGCACGCCCACCTGTAAGTATTTACGTGACACATACGTGAATGGCCCATACGTTCACAATAACGCTGCGTTACGGAGCATATTTTCTCTGGTTCGCATGCGCAGTACTTACCAAAGGGCGAATTTACGTGTCCACCACACGTAAATTCGCTCCGAAGCGTTGTTCTGGATCAGGTCCAATGTGTTGATAAGTTTAAGACCTTTCTTCATCTGAAGATCTCTCTTCTTCAGAAAGCAGAAGATTTTAAGCTAAAAAAAAAAAGCCAATTACAATCCAACTCATACTAAGAACGACAAATAAATGCAGCAGCAGCAGTAACACTCACCCGACAGTAGAGCAGGTTACAACTGAGCGTTGTTCAGGTTCTGAGTCAAGAATATCGTGCGTGGTCACTGGTCAATACGTGTTTTGAAATTCTAGGATGGGTACAGTATAATTTTAGATTGCAGTCATTAGATTGTGGTTGATTGCGGTAATTTTCATATTGCTCTTTCTTAAATTAATAACCACAGCATGTGTTTATTCCATGTGCACTTTCTCCTTTACAGCTTACAGTCTAGATGGGGTGAACCTCAAAGGTTACACTGTCTGGTCCCTTATGGACACATTTGAATGGAACCAAGGGTACCAACTAAGGTTTGGACTGCACTACGTAGACTTCACAAACCCCAGCCGTCCAAGAACAGCGAAACGCACAGCCATTTACTACGCCGAAGTTATACGCAACAAGGGCATCAAAATGCAACAAGACGATGAATTTCTATATGGAGAATTCCGTAATAACTTTGCATGGGGAGTGGCGTCATCTGCTTACCAGGTAATACCATTCAGTGTAGGGGGGCGAAAACTTCTTCAAGTTTGTTTCTCTATCTGATCATGTTTTTATCGATAGGAAGAACTTTGTATGTGATCATTATTCCAACAGAACCATCAGTGTACATGCAGTCATACATAGTATACAGTCATAGGAACAAACTCTTGGCCCGTGATTAGAGTACCAGGCCGCATTTACGCAGTCTACGTAAGAAAAAGATACGTAGATTACTTAAAAAAATTACTACTCATGCGCAGCAGTAAAAAACGCTAAACACCGCTATACGTCCAGTACTCTGAATCCTAACACTGGTGCTTTATACAAAGAAATATGTAGCAGTCTAGTTAGTGTATATAATACATTAGATTTATTTTGTTATATTTTTGTTTGCTAAAATGATTGTTAGTTGGGAAAATATATACTGTATAATAACAAGATTTACCAAGCTGGGTATATACTGGAGGTTTTTTCAGAGTGCTTGGAACAGTATTGTGTTATTGTGTACTTTACAGTGATAGATCAACCTGACTGTAAAGTGCAAGACATTGTTTAATTGCATCTATTAACCTTTCCAATTTTAGTGATCAATCAATGTCGCAACATCGGTAAAACAGATAGAAAAAAAAACAACCCACACAGAGCTGCCGAGTACCGGTCTCATGTGTACAGGGCCGCAATGAGGGTCATGTGGGCCTGGGGCTTCAAATAATCAAGGGCCCACACTATATGTCCCTGACATTCATCCTTATGCACTGCAGCGGGAGGCCTGGAAATCTGCGGTGTGTGGGGGCCTGTTTTCAGATGGAGGCCTGGCACTGTAGTCCCATTAGCCCCATTGTTAATCTGGCCCTGCATGTGTAGTGTGTATGCAGGAATCGGCTGCTCATCCGGCCTGAAAGCATGGGAAAAGTCTCAGTGTGTCCCCAGCTTATCAGGACCCGGATTTATAACTTTATGACAATTGTTTTGCACTGTGCATGTGTATGAATTTGTGCTACACGATTGGTGCAAAGGCTGACCAATTCAGTCACTTCCAACTGAAGGGTTGAGTTCAAGTAGGCGTTCCCTCTTACTCAATGTCCTGTGTATGTGTTCCCTCTTACTCAATGTCCTGTGTATGTGTTCCCTCTTACTTAATGTCCTGTGTATGTGTTATCTCTTACTCAATGTCCTGTGTATGTGTTCCCTCTTACTCAATGTCCTGTGTATGTGTTCCCTCTCCCTACATACCCATCCAGAATTTCATACTTCTGCACGATTGAGCTCCTGGCTGCTGAAAGTCGTTATAATGGGCTGTATTCACACCGAAGAATGAGTTACGAACTTAACTCACACGTGCATCCACTAACCCGCCCCCTTTTTATTTAAATACCATTTGGCACTTACGAGTGTCATAGGTCTCCCTTATATCTTACCGTGCGTGTGGCGCCTCCCCCGCCCTCCCCGGCTAATCTAAATCCCTCCCCCTCTCACTTCTACCTAAACACCCTCCGAGGCGGCATTAAACTGCCCCTTTCTTACTAAACTGCTCCGTGCTGTCTTTAAAGTCTGCACGGATGCAATCTACTAACCTAAGTGGTACGTAGATTGCTTAAATGACCTAATACACATGCGCAGTAGGTCATTTCGCAAAACTCCGCACCTAAGAAGCAGAAGCTGAGCACACAGATTTGTATAGTGTGACCCTGCTGTTGGGAATCCCTCCAAATTTCTGAACGGATTCCTAAATTCCTCCAAAATTAATCCACTTCCATAAAATTTCAACATAGAAATAGAATTCATGCTTAATACAGCATAATAGGCCAGATCCAGAACAACGCTTGCGAGCGAATTTACGCATGGCGGAGACGTAAAATCGCCTTTTGGTAAGTACTGCGCACGCACACCATAGAAAATACGCTCAGTAGCGTAGCGTAATTGTGAACGTATGGGCCATTCATGTATGTGTCACGTAAATACTTACGTGTGGGCGTGCCAATTTTACGTGAGTCCAAAATACGTCTGAAATACGTTATGTAGGCGGGGTTTGTAATTAAAGTGTACAGTATGGGCGTGCTTAGCTGCGTAAATACGTGTTGCCCATATGTACGTGTGCGGATCACTGCGGTTACGTTGGCAAAAGTTAAGGCAGGGTTTGAAAAGCGGATCTTGACAAAATGCGTACATTCAAGGGGTGTGCCGAGGGGAGTGTATAGAAGATAGGCACACGGAAATACGCCACGCGAATAAACGTACGGCAAACGTAGTTCTGGATCTACCCCAATGTCTTGATCTAATGCCATGTGTCTTTCATGTATAATACAGCATAATGTCCTGACCTAACGCCATGTTTCTTCTGACCTCTAGATCGAAGGAGCCTGGAGGGCAGATGGGAAAGGGCTTAGTATCTGGGATCAGTTTTCACACACACCATCCAAAATCAACAGTGACTTTAATGGCGATGTGGCATGTAACAGCTACTACCGTGCTGAGGAAGACATCGAAATGATAAAGAGGCTGAAGGTCTCACACTACCGGTTCTCCATCTCCTGGCCTCGGATTCTGCCACACGGGACTCAAGATCATATCAATGAACCTGGACTCAATTACTACATTCGTCTGATCGATGGTCTGCTGGCCGCTGGTATTACACCACAGGTAACAATAAAATGAACTTTGTGGTCCGGATTTACAGTTACGTAGTTTTCGTCTACGTTCGTTGTTTTAAGAATTGAGCTACTACGCATGCCTAGTAGCTTATTTACGCTTTCTACTTACCATTTCTGTACATAGATTGCGTAAGTGCGGTCTAAAGACCAGTTTCATTTTGATTTTGTGAATCCGGACCTGTAATAGAGTCATTAGGTTGTGTAAAAGTTCTGAACTAGGAACCTGATATTGCTTTTCTATGACGTTACATTATACAGTAGAAGAATCAAAGTGTGTTGGTCAATGCAATCGCCAGTATTTAGCTCCCCCTAGTGTAGGTCTAATGTAATGCGGAATGTAAATAGCGGGGCTGTCTGCACCTAAACGCTGCTTATTTTTAGCACCGGAGACTGTAGGGTTTTTTAACTCTTTCTTTTGGCTGTCTGCACCTGGCCTTACCAGGCCCAGCAACAGCAATCTATGGGCCTGGAACACTCATGTTTTTGAAGCCACTGTTCCTCCTAGAAAGAGTAAACAAAAAATAAAGAAATAACATTTATATATCTATATGTCCTAGATGGAGATAGAACAATATTGTAGGTTCATTCACCCCCCTCTCTTTCTTTCTTTCTTTCTTTCTTTCTTTCTTTCTTTCATAATGTATTTTTGGGTACATAAAACACATATATATTCTATTCTTTTTTTTGTGGATAATGGACTTTCATGAATTAGAGTTGATATAAAGATAAAATTAAAAATCTTCTAAAAGAAAATGTTGTTATCATTTTCAATCTCTTCCTGGTATGCAGGTAACTATATATCATTGGGACCTACCACAAGTTCTACAGGACCTTGGTGGGTGGGAGAATGAGAGCATAGTGGAATGGTTTAAGGACTATGCTGAGGTCCTTTTCCAAAGACTTGGAGACAAAGTGAAGTTCTGGATCACCTTGAATGAGCCCTACATCATTGCCTATCTTGGGTACGGAGAAAGTCCATTAGCGCCAGGTGTGTATTCAAATTATGTTCCTACTGTACACAGTTAAATTTTAGGGTGGCCATATACCTGAACAAAGTGATTGACTGAGGTGGTAATGCCAGCAGAAACAACCCTGGTTTATGCCCCCCTTCTTATAAAAAGAAAAATCCAGTTGAAAAAAACATACAAAAACCCAACAGATTGGTGATAGACCCGAAACCATCATTTAAAAAAAAAAAAGTTAAAACACTCACGGCAAAAACATCAAGTGTATAAAAAAATTCCACAATTCATCCAAAATTTCATAGATTCTTCTTAAAATTTCCAAAATAGTTAACGCTTATTTTAACTCATAGTCCTACAGCTATTTCTTTGATCTATTTTGATGCTATCAGGAATCAATTCACCGGGAGTTGGAGCGTACCTGGCCGGCCACAATCTCATTAAGGCTCATGCTGAAGTCTGGCATCTGTACAATGATAAGTATCGAGCTACCCAGGGGGGGCTCATTTCCATCACGATCAACATCGACTGGGCTTTACCCATCAACCCTTACAAGCAAGAGGACATAGACGCAGCGTGGAGATTCACAATGGTATGTTACATCTGTGTGTAGATGTTAGCACAGGGGCCTTGTTCTAACGAACTAGCACAATATAAGGTCTTAATGGACTCTTGTTAGAGCCAGATGTACATCTAGCAGTCATTAATAGGACACTATTTCAATGATGTTTATATTATAGAGACAATTTAGCAAAATATGTGCAATAACGTGTTCATATCAAAGGGGATTCACCTGCAAATTCTATAATCCCCTGACACAAGAGGGGGCTGCTAAATTATACACTGTCTGTGTTACGTCTCTTGTTCTCTATTAGTTCATTTGTTTTGAGATTTTATCTTTTGCTTTTCCATCTTGACAATAAAATATGAATTACTATTATCATTTCCATAATAAGCAGAAAGTTTAGACCCTAATGACCGCGGGGCTGATTCAGAGATACGATTTCCACGGCACTTAGGAGCGTATATTTAGGATCTTAGAAAATTCGCAAAACTGCGCATGCGTAGTAATAGTGCAACGCCATGTACGTAGCGGTTAGGAGCGTAAATTCGCTAAGAGCGTAAGTTTGAATCGATCGCAAGCACTTAAGATCTTAAATGCTGCGAAAGTTTAAGATCTTAAGGATTTGCATGGAAATGGGCGGGGGGAGGCAGGGAGATGAGGGAAAGTGGGCGCGGGCTGACACTTAGGATCTTAAATGAACGCTACTACGTCACTTAAGATCTCAACTGACAGCGCAGAGTTAGGGTTAGTCAATGGTGGTCTAACTTTAAGATCCGCCGCTGTTTGCAAGGGGAGTGACTCTTTATGCAGTGGGCTGTAACCTGCTAAGATCTTAACCTTAGATGCGTATTTTTGCGATCTTTTCGCAATCGCATCTCTGAATCAGCCCCCGTGTGTCCTGTGGCTGCAGTTCCACTTTGCTACTATGGTAGTTACATTGCCTTCTGTAGCTAAACACATTGGGGTAGATTCAGACCTACGGGCTAGTTACGTTACAACACATAGCGTCTTTACACTAGCGTAATTAGCGTAATTACTACGCACTCCACTAGGCACTCCCCTTGCTCCTATGTACTTTGGCCATTTTACACTTGCCCAAACCCTACCTTAACTTTTTTCTAGCGTAAGTACTGACATAGGTAATGGACCCAGCCCATACTGTCCAATTTAAATGCCTACCTCCACCTCCAAAGCATAATTACGGGTGTCGAATTGATGCCCCCGCACCTTCATTCGTATGTACGCTGATGGTACGTACGACATCGGCTTGCGTACTTAGCTCAGGATCTGGCCCATCATCTTCCTTCCATTGAGACACAACAGGGAGCAATCACTGTAGCAATATCTATGGCAATGAAGTGGAATGGACCTTTGGTGTTTAGTGCACATTTATCAGGGCAGCACATACTGTACTTCTGTTTAAGATGTGTATCATGAAACATAATTATGGACATGGTCAACCCAAATCGATATATATAAACCCGTCTCATTGCAGAAAATTAGTTTCAAGAATGTACATAGAACATTCTAAAATGTAAAATGTTTTTTTTTCTTTTTGCCTAGTTTTTCACCGGGTGGTTTGCATACCCTATTTTTAAAACTGGGGACTATCCTGAGGTCATGAAGAGCAGAGTGCGGGAGAGGAGCCTGGCCGTAGGGCTGCCGGAAACACGGTAAGCAAAAACAAGCATCATGGCAATATTTCCATAAACCGTTCCAGTAATGATACAATACTAACATGGCAGGCTCTCCAGCTATGATTGGCTGTTCAGCTATGCTGCCGGGCATAATGACCTCCATAGGTTTGGATCCAGCCCTATGTGCTCCCCTGGTGTCTTCACTTATCTCCTGACTCCTTACGCTGCCATAAGCCTGCCTTAAATGGGACGTACAGATCAGCGGTCCATATGACCGCTGATCCGCTGCAGTGTGGGAGCCCCCTCCCACACTGTACAATATAAATGTTTCCCCCCATTTCCACGGAAACGGGCTTGGACCGAACAAAGTTCTGTCTGATTGTTTCTACGTTAGGGTTACTATAAGTAAGTGCCCTGCCGTTATTAAATCTGGATCCGGTCCATTATTCTAAATTTGAATCTTGTTGCAGTGAGTGTCACTGTTGAATTAACCTTTTCTGGTACGGTAATTGCATCCCTTGTTTTCTATTAAGGTAACAATATTTAAAACAATTACGATGAGCAAGAAACATGAACCATTTCCCACAAATCCTGAGCAGAGAGAATGATGAATTGTGAATTCAATGTCAATTCAACTTGGGGTCAACTGGAGATTGTACCATGAAGATATTCCGGCCATTGATAATTGTACAAACTTTCAAACTTGGCCTAGTTTAATGTTTCACCATCTCTGCATTCATTGCAAGGTGAATGTCACACAAATAGCATCATTAATAGAGATTATTGATCTGTTATACAGTGCAAACGTATTTAGGGGGCTCAGGGTGGACTATACACACAAGAACTACTTTTGTATATTCTGAACCTCCTCATTCATAGGGATTGGTGCTCCCCTCTCCAAATATTATTGTGGAACATACTGCAGACAAGGGAAGTGACTCTTTATGTCAGACACAGAAATAAAATACAATCTTTTTCTCCACAGACTCCCAGAGTTCACAGAAAGTGAGAAGCAGAGAATTAAAGGGACATATGACTTCTTTGGCCTTAATCATTATACTACTGTCCTGGCTGGGAATGCCAACTATGGCCTAGATTACCAAGCCTATGAGGGAGACAGGTAAGGTGTAACAAAAAGCGTACCTTCTATACACTCCCACTGTATGTATGTACTTTGGCCACTTTACGCTTTCTGAACCCTACCTTAAATTTTGGCAGCGTAACCACTCTGATTCGTTCACGCACGTATAGCCAGCGTAGTTACGCCGCTAAACCCACCTTAGAAGCGTAATTTCGGATGTCATAAGGCTGGCACGCCCCCTCGAACGAATTTACGCAACTGATACGTGAAAGGCCCTTACGCTCAGAGTTACGTTATGTTACGTAGTTTATCATCTGTCGTGCACATGCTCAGTACATACCAAATTGCGGTTTTACATCTCCGCCACGCGGAAATACGCACGGAAACGTGGTTCTGGATCTGCCCCAATGACATCAATTTGCTAAAGATTCTATAAAGGTATAGAAAAGTCAACATCTACATTTATTACACTCAGTGGGCTGGATCCTGACTTAATAAGGAGCTTGTAATTAAGAGAGGAAAGTTACTCCTGGGCTAAACCATGTAGATTTCAGGGGGAGTAAAGGTAATTGTATTCTTTGCATGTAGGGATATATCTTTAAATTGCTTACTGCACACAGATACTGACCAGCGTTACTATCACACTGTTATTTATCACCTCTCATCTCTAATACTATTATATTATTACACAGATGCTGACCAGCGTTACTATCACACTGTTATTTATTACCTCTCATCTCTAATACTAATATATTATTACACAGATACTGACCAGCGTTACTATCACACTGTTATTTAGACTTGGGATAGGAAACATCACCTCTCAACTTTAATACTGTTTGCAACAGATGAAATATGACTCCTCTGCAATCAACATGGTTTAGCCCAGGAGTAACTCATTTCAAGCTCTTTCTTAAGTCTGGATCCAGCCCATTGTCACAAGTCTTTACTCTATTATCTATATGAAATGTCATTGTACTGTGTACAAATAGAGTACTGTAACTTTGGCATAACTCTGCCAGGTCACATGACTAGGATGCATTTTGAGCTATGTTAGGCTAATTATACACAAGCCTTTCAGTTGTATAATAGAATTATATATATGTTGTGAGTGCAAAATGTGTCAAGCTTTAAATGAGACCTTAAAGGTAGATAGATATTCCACAATAAATCTTATTTGTGTCCCATAACTCATTACAGAGGGGTATATACCCTGAGTGACCGCACCTGGCTCGGTTCGGGAAGTGATTGGTTAAAAGTGGTACCTTCGAGTCTACGTCTGTTATTAAAATGGATAAAAGAGGACCTTAACAACCCTCCAATATATATAACAGAGAACGGTATATCTGAACGGGGGACACACCTAAATGACCCCTGGAGAGCACATTTCTACAAGCATTATATCAACGAGGCTCTAAAAGGCAAGTGAAGAAAGTATTTCCAGTATTACTCTGATGGACTGGTTGGTGTATTTTTTTCAACCTCATCCACTATATTAACATGTTATTATATTAACAAGAAAGAAATATTTAAGGGTCGAGCTAGGTGAAATGGTGTGAACTAGGGTGAACTAGGTTATTTCAGAGCACTACCTACCAAGACAGAGACTGCCAATCTGTCAAAAACCAAATAGATTATGGAGGAGCCCTAGAAAAAGCCAGGTGAATCTCAACAGGATGTAATAAAACTGTATTTATTAAACACAGATTATAAAATATAAAATAGGGTATTTGCATCAGTGGTACCACTCAATGTAATAAACTAGCACATAGGAAGTTAACATCACAATGGGCTCAAAAAAGCTCTGATATTTTGCATTGCCTGGACAAATATAAGATAGTACAGTCCTGATGTGACTGGATAGGTAACTATCCATAATTCCAAAGCACAGTATGTAGCTATATAACAGTCTCTGCTTGTAGATGACGCTAATACAGTCTCTCAAGACAAGGTGGCAATAGGTACTCACGCGTCCTGCATGAAGGACATAATTGGTGCACGGTATACTCAGCAGATGGTTTGAGCAGCGTGAATAAACAGTGCATTATCTCTGCGAGTGTGGGGTCCGGTTCGGCTAGTGCAGCGTTTCCGTTGGTGATGGGATGCAAACCGTTGAGACTGCACTGCAGAGTATCTGAGAGCTCTGAAACAGCTGATGAACGGCAGTGAGTTATCCGGAGAGGCTGTGGTTCGTCTATAGATTGTAATTAGGCTGTGGTAAACCTGGTTAGTGCATGAATTGGCACAGACACCTGTGAGGATAACAATCCCTCCAAACGTGAGGGTCATATGAGGGTCCAGGTAAATCTGTCACCAAATGACGAGCTTGCGAGCCAGATAATATGTAGAGGGTACAACAAATGCGTCCTTGACGCGTTTCTTTGTCAGACTGACAATTTCCTCAAATACCCTATTTTATATTTTATAACCTATGTGTTACTATATTACTCTAGTTTCCACTTTCTAGTATTTACATTAAAGGCAAAATTACATCCAGGTTATTGAAACACCCTGTGTGTGACAGTGACACTATTCAAACATTGAAAAAACGTTTAACTAGAACTATAATTTGTACTGTGTGCACTTAGATTGGACAGAAATGTCCTCTGTAAAAATAATCTACTTTATCTGGAATTGCTGAATAACCTATACACATAGGGCCGGATCCAGAACTACGTCCATCTTCCATAGACGGACGTAATTCAATGAACAATAGCTCTATGGAAGATGGACGTAGTTCTGGATCCGGCCCATAATCCTTACCCAGTATTCTAAAACTATGTTCTCATTGAACTCACTGGTCCGGATACACAGTTAAGTAGTTTTCGTCTTACATACGTTGTTTTAAGAATTGAGCTACTACACATGCGGGTAACCAACAAAATCATATAATCCCATTGTTCTGCTACACAGCTGTCAAGTACGATGGCGTGGATCTCCGAGGGTACGCAGCGTGGAGCCTGATGGATAACTTTGAGTGGGCACAAGGCTACACTGAACGCTTTGGTTTGTACTATGTCAACTACTCAGACCCGGCATTGCCTCGTATCCCTAAAGAGTCTACAAAGTACTACCGGTCTGTGGTGCAGTGCAATGGATTCCCGGACCCACGAAACGGGCCTCATCCGTGTCTGGATCCAGAGCCTGAAGGTGAGTCAGAAGTAGAAATCAGTGACCAGACTGAGAGATTTTCTAATTTGCCGTTCCCCTGGATACTCCCACTTTTTCTGCCATTGTAAATTTTGGAACCCCTTGAAAACGCGCACAGATTGACCCAAACTGAACATTTCACAAAAGCCTTTCCGAACAGCCTCTGACGTGTAAACACTTAGGGCCTGATCCAGACCTACGCTCGCAAGCGATCGTACGCTGGTCGTAAGCGTAAAATCGGCAGAAAAAACACACTGCGCAAGTGCATAGCGACAACTTCCGGTCGTACCAAAGACCTTTTCGTAGAGGCGATTCAGGCATCCGTATTCTTTGCGTATTTTCCGACGACGGGGCATGTTTATATTACGAAGTTAGTACGGACGCTGGAGTTAGGGAATGTAGGCGGGGGGAGCCATTTAAATTGTACAGTATGGGCGTGCTTAGCCCGGTACGATCAACGCGTCGCTACGAAAATTTGTACTGACGCCGGGAAAAGTTAAGGTTGGGTTCAGCCGGCGTACGGAGGTAAAGGTAAGGGGAGTGTCATGGGAGTGAAAGCTTTTACGCTGAAGCGGTAATACGCTCCGCTCTCATGCGTAGGTCTGGATCAGGCCCTTATTTACTGCATTATCCCAAATTGCACTTTCATGGTAATAGTCATAGCTTAACATTAGTTTGTGTTAATATGTACAATGAAGGAATACGTGAGGATACGCATTTACAGGGCTGCTACCTCCACACACTCCCCTCACATAGAAAGATTCCGATCGGCTGCCTTAAGCTTTCCGACATGTGCACATTTTAAAACGATGGCAGTTTGGAAATTCAAACTGATACACAGAGCGCAGACACTCCGAAACTGTACATTGTAATACCAAGCCCTGTGTAATTGTCTCAAACACGCGCACCCTGCATAAGGGGAATGAACGTGATCCAAACGCATGGAAACGAGGGGAAAATCGTAACGTAGGATCTGGTACAATGTCAATTTGACTCAGTGGCGGAAGTACCGGAGGCAATGGAAGCGCTAGTCTGCAGGGGGGGCACTTTCATTATCCCCCTCTGCAGTGACCGGTCCTGGATTTGGCCACTGAAGGCTCCGGTAATGGGCCCAATCCAGTAATATAGCTATTACTGGCTGTGAGCCCGGTTAAAAAGGATTAAACTTACCTCTTCCCAGGAATGCACTGCGCAATGCCATGACGTCACGCCAGTCACGCGCCCTGCCCCCTGCCTCCGGGCACCTGGGCAGAATTTACACCACTGATTTGACTATATCCTATAACTATGACTCTCATCGTCCTCTGTCACATGTAAGGGATGGACGAGCGTTTACCCAGAAATCTTTTATCTCTGCAGAAACAACCCCCACAACCACAACCAAGACAACTACAACCCCCACAGCCACAACCAAGACAACTACAACCCCCAGCAGCTCCACAGAGCCCTCCCAGGACCCCGAACCAGGCGCCGTCAGCTTCCTCGGACTAGACATCTCTACGGAGGACGCTATGATTGCTCTCTACGTGGAGTTTGCTCTCTTACTGGCCGCTGTTTTGGGCATCATCCTGTTTGCAGTTCTGTACAGCAAACTACACAAGAAAACATTATTTTAGCTCCATGTTGTGTCCAATATCATGTAAAATATCTGCTAATTGTGTGGAATAAAATGGAGTTTCTTAGCTGTACATCTGTCTGTCTTGATAGAAATGTGAATGATGTAAAGATTCTAATCTGACATAAAACACAATAACATTTGGAAAATGAGTGTAATAAAAACAGCAGCCGGATAATTCAGTCACAAATCACAGTTTATATTACACAGAATTCTCGATTTTGCTCAGTTTGGACCGTATTAAGGCCTGATACCGCTTTGAAGACTTCCGTGCGCTGCGCATGGAGGTCTGCTTGAAAATGGTACTGTGCATGCTCAGCGCCATTATCCCCGCAATGGAGCGCAGCCGACCGATTCTGCACTCTGTGCCAATCAGAGCCCCCCCCATGCGCAGGAGATACGTATGGGGAGGGTGGGCAGAGGCATGCTACTGTAAGGGCTTGGCTACTTAAGGTAGGGTCCTGCATGTAGGAGAGCAGGGGGGAGTGCCAGGGTAGGGATTCATTTCGGTCCTTCCTCTCTAAAGAGCTGATCCAGACCTCTGCGCGTGTTTAGTCCGTGCAGTGGTCTGAATGTACGCAAGCCAGCAAGAAATGAACCCCCGTCACTCCCCTCTTACATGCAGACAGCGGATGACTTACATGTCCGAAATCCTTCCTTAAGTCCTTACTGCCGCCCATTCAACCTCATCTGCATTCCAAGCCCCACCCCCCTTTGGGGTTTAGGCATGCGGACGTCAAGGCACACCCTCCCATATGGCTCCATAGTGTAACATCTGGTGCACTATTAACGTTTAGGGACACATGCAAGCAGCTTGTGTAAGTCCCCTAATGATATTAATTCAGGATCCAGCCCTAAATATTTTGTAACTTTTTTGTCTTTCTGATTGCAGAACCACAATAATTTTTATCCCTTATTAATAAGATTTGTTTTTATTTGATACATTCATTGAGGGCACTAGTAAAGCTGCCTGTTTGAGGTCAGGTAGCACCTGCTCCAAGAAGGAAAGTTTTGACGTTTAATAAAATTCATTTTTATTGGATATTTTGTTGTTGTACATTTCTTCTGTGGTATTATTACAACAAAATAGTAACTGGATTGTGCCCCAAGACAGACATTTCATATATTAAACCCCTTTCCTCTGAACATTGGCCCAGATCCAGAACTACGCTTCTGTGTGAATTTACACCAGACGGACACGTAAAATCACGATATTGTATGTACTACGCATGCGCACGACAGATAATACGCTACGTAACGTAACGTTACTCTGAGCGTATGGGCCATTCACGTATTATTTGCGTAAATTCGTACTTGTGGGCTTGCCAATTTTTTACGTGAGACAAAAGTACGTCAAAATTACGCAATGTCGGCGGGGGTTTGCATTTAGTACAGTGTACAGTATGGGCGTGCTTAGCGGCGTAAGTCCGTGTTGCCCATCCGTACGTGTGCGGACGATAGCAATTATGTGGCCAAAAGTAGAGGTAGGGTTTGAAAAGCGGAAATCGGTGAAAGTACGTACATTCAAGGGGTGTGCCTAGGGGAGTGTATAGAAGGTACGCACACGTAAATCTGCTACCCTCTCGGCTAATAACAAATTTTTCTTAATAACAACAAAACACGCAGACCATAAAATAACAAAGATTATAATAGATTATCAGATTCACAATCTAACATTAATATAATCTGGATGGATATATACCGTTATCTAAAGGTTGATGCAAAATTATGTATATGAATATTATATCTATACTATCTATTATATCGATATAATATTGCAAACCGGTGACATTCGCCGCCGTGAATATGCTATTTACGAATTAGAGACAGACAAAAGCTAATTTACAATACATAGGATATACGGGATGGGCATAAAAGCAGAGCAGGGTAAATATTTAAATAAATAAATATTAATAAATGTTGAACAAAATAAATAAAAGTTGAATAAATAAATACTTGGACAAATAAATATTATTATAATCACTAAAAGTCCTACACAGTTCTGAGCGGCATACAGGCAAACGTGGTAAATGACTGAGAGGACCTTAGGATTAGAATAAATGCAGTCTGAAAAACGTCTGAAAACAGTAATCCACCTGACACGTTGCTTTAAATTAACTCCATGGTGTGTGGTTTCCCATATACCATCAAAAGTGCACTGTGCTTCCAAGAATGAGGGTAGCTATGACGTCCAGCTACTGATGGCTTGACTCGATCAATAATATAATATACATCCGGTGTTTAATTATTTTTATTATTGCGCACGCATAGTCATTTTTAATGTAATCTTACCGCATTCTCCTTTAATATGTGTTCTTGACTAATCAGATGATCTGGTACACTTAGGTTATCTCATGACAGAAAGCTCCCCTTGTTGAACCAGCACAGATTTGTTGATTAACAGAAAGTAATAAATGATGGATATTTATCTTCTAATTAGGATCAAAGGGCAAAATGTTTACTGATAAGACTTTTCAATTTATAATGAATCATAGAGGTGTCATAGTATATCATTTATTTACATCTTCTTTTCAATGTAGGGTCTGTACATCATTTTTTCTACTTTCTATATAAAGGTTACTAATACGAGTAATTTTTAGGTTATAGGTCCATTCCAACCATTTTTTCATTCAGTTATTGTCATTTTAACCTATGCTGGAAATTTAAACAAATAATTTATATACAATTGTGATAGAACTACAAAAGACCCAGAGGTCTATCAAATGGGTCTGTTATGATTTATAAAACCCCAGGAAAAGTCTTGTGTATGTTCTCTGTAGGTTTTGTGGCAAGTCTGTTATGGGTTCCTGGAGTTGTGGGTTGGAAAAGTGTAGGGCAGCTCTCCATTCACTAGAGTCAGTGCAGGTATTCAGGACAACCAGCCTAGAAATACTGCCATTAACCAGTAACAGACTATACCATTCTATCTGTAACATACACACAGGATAGAGAATGTCCAGCAACACTGCCATTACCAGTAACAATTTTTAAAATAAAAAATATGTAGAAAGACCTTGACGATTGCTGGTGGTTTATCATATATTTGTGCAAATATGTGTAACAGACATTTCTACGTTTCTCCATTAATCGCTGTAGTGAGTGGGCATGACATATTTTTCAAACAGGCTAAAAATTATATTTTAAGTAGAACCAATCAGCAAAGTGAACTGAACTAGGGGCTTCCTCTTATACCATGATTATTGGTCTTAGCAGGACAGGTGTATGGCACCAATATCAGGACCATTCCCTGGTGGGAAATCGTCCCGTTTATTGGGCCACCTCCTGCTATAATCAATAATTTTGGTGGTGTTTGGCCAGCGAAAGTTCAATAAAAACCTTGAAACATACTTCTTATTAACGGTCTTCTAATTATTCTATTGAGACAATGTCGCTTTTTTAACTTGCAGTTGCTTATTATCTCTTCATAAATAGCCCTTCTGCAATTTCTTTATCTGTGTTCGAGATAAGACGTAAAATGTTCCCTTTATGGCTTCTATCTCTGTATAAATGTCTTTACAGTACATTTTTTGGACACAGAGTAAGCAGAATGGGGCCAGCTTGGAGAGGAGTCCTCCTGCTTCTCCTCTCGTCCCTGTGCCATGGAATCTCCTGGGTCTCAGAAAAAGACTTTATTGCAATCGCTGGTCCGTTACACAGGAACGTTGGGGGCTCTATTAATGATGTGAAGGCAGAGGAAGGGTTCGGGTGTCAGGACCAGTTACTACGGGACATGAACGACCAGATCCCTTCTCTACAGAAGTATGGGGTCACCCACTACAAGATACAACTAGACTGGACCTCTCTGATCCTCCTGCACAGCCCCCTGACTTGGGATGAGAGACAGGTGCTGTGTTATAGGACCCTTCTCCAGGACCTGGGTAAAGTTGGTATAAGACCTATTGTCATCTTACAAGAAGGAGACCTCAGTGGAGGTTCTGCAGCCGGAACCAAGACTGGAAAACACCCATCTGATCCCTATGTGGAATACGCTGACTTTGCCTTCCGAACATTTGGAGACTTGGTCCATACCTGGCTTTCCTTTAATGTTCCTACAGATGTCCTGCCAGATTCCCAGTCTCTGCAGGTCCTGCTGGACACCCATGAGAAGATCTACACTCTGTACCACAAGACATATTCTATGGGAGGTGAGTTTGTAATGGCAATTAGGAAAAAAAAAATCTTTTTTCCTAAATGCAATATTAGAAATAACATTAATACCATTTATTGTTTAGCTTTTTTGTTTGTGAAGTTCAAAACTGATGTCTACTGCGAAAGTTTACAAAGTGCTTTAATAAATCTCTTTATTTTTCTCTTATGCTGGGTACAGTAAAGGTGTCTCTGGGAATATATGAATCAGGTAAACCAGGTGTTACACCTGTCATTGGGCCTGATCCAGAGCAACGCTCGCAAGCTAGCGTACGACGAGCGTATGCGAATTTTAGGCAAAAAATTCGCAATGCGCATGCCCAGTATGACAGCTTCCGGTCGCCCGAGCGTCATGAGCGAATAGCGGGCGTATCGTTAGCGTATTTTTCGCTCGCGGGGCGTATTTTTTTTACGATGGTCGGCTGGGCGCCCGTTTTACTACAGGGAGGCGGGGATAGCCATTTAAATTGTACAGTATGGGCGTGCTAAGCGTATTTTCTCAGCGTATTTTGTGCGAAATTTTCGGCAAAAAATTCGCAATGCTCATGCCCAGTATGACAGCTTCCGGTCGCCTGAGCGTCATGAGCGAATAGCGGGCGTATCGTTAGCGTATTTTTCGCTCGCTGGGCGTATTTTTTTTACGATGGTCGGCTGGGCGCCCGTTTTACTACTGGGAGGCGGGGATAGCCATTTAAATTGTACCGTATGGGCGTGCTAAGCGTATTTTCTCAGCGTATTTTCTGCGAATTTTCGTACGGCCGACGGTCGTACCCAGTGTAGGGTATAGCCGCCGTAAGCAGGGAGTTTACTATGGGAGTGCTAGGGGCGTGTAGGTTGATACGCCCGAGCGTACGTTCGCATTCGCCCGTCGTGCGAATTTTCGTAACGCTGGATCAGGCCCATTGTGTCAGATGGAGAAGATGCTAATTACCTGTTAGCATGGCAGTAAATTCTCTCTTCTTCAAGATAACAATACAAGTTAGTTTGTCAACAATCTGAACGAAAAATGAAGTCAAAGATAAAGGCGCTTTATAACCTATAGAAAACCTAAAATAAAGCAGCCACTCACTCCATGAGAAATGCCACTCTACTCCTAAAGTACACAGAAGATAAACAAAGAAATGGGTTACTGGGCACTACCTGAATAAAGTGCTAAAAAACCATAAAGTGCAAAAAACTTTAATATCAAAAACTCTCAAAGCGCAATATTCCATATATAATACCATATTAACAACAGAAATCCTAATAGACTCTAAGGGCCAGATTTACTAAGCTGCGGGTTTGGAAAAGTGGAGATATAGTGGTTGCTATAGGCAACCAATCAGCATCTAGCTCTCACTTTCTTTTTACATACTAGAGAATGTCGGCTAAAATCTGATTGGTTGCTATGGGCAACATCTCCAATTTTCCAAACTCGCAGCTTAGTAAATCTGGCCCTATGTGGGATTAATAAAACTTTACCTTAACTGTTAAATGATAACAATAAAAATAAGTGCCGATTTAAAGTAAATAAATACAAAAATTCATAAGCAATTCTTTATGTAATAATAATAGGCCTAAAGTGCAATATTCAAAATAAACAATAATAATCCTAACTAACACCAAATAGAGTTGACCCATTTCTTTGTTTATCATTTGTCAACAACCTGTTTGCACGGTGATTGATTGCACCGCATTATCGGCTCCACTTCCTACTAAATTATAGTCATTTAGGGGCTGATTCAGAGATGCGATTGCGAAAAGATCGCAAATATCTCTGAATCAGGCCCTTAGTGATCAATAAATCCAACACTTTATACACGTTAAAGATATGCATTTTTTCGGCACCAGCAGGATATCACGAAGGACCAATCAGTCCCAGTATTGGCATTGTACTGTATATGTGCAGTCATTATTTATTTAGCCTTGTACAATGTTTTGTACACTAAATCAATTTTTTAGTCTTTGGGCCGTATTCATAGATCCTTTTTTTAAAAGTACGCAATTATACGCACGCACGTAGCTAGGCCACACCCACCAACACCCATGACACTCACGGTCGTGCAATCGTAGACACACGCCTCCATCATACCCTCCAACATGACCCCTTCCTTTAGGTACATTATACTCTGCTCCTGAGCTTCCAACTGTCACTCACCTGGATTTAATTAATGAACTGATGTTTGAAGCACATTTTTCACTTTACCACAGGTGGTTACCATAGTAACTGGCAGTTGGAAGCTCAGGAGCAGAGTATTTTGTACCTAATGGAATGGGTCATGTTGGAGGGTCTGCTCCATAGACCACCTCTAACTTTAGGTGTGTACTTATGTCAGGGTTGCCGACCACTCCCGAAATTCGGGCAGTACTCCCGGTATCCCGGGAGAGCCAGCAAATCTCCCGCAAGTGACTTGAAGCCCATGGTTTCACTGAAACCACGGCCTCAAGTCCTGCCCCCTTGCCTAGCAACACTAGTGTACTAGTGTTGCTAGGCACAGGAAGGGACTTGATGACGCAATTTGCGGCATCAAGCCTCGTCCCGACCCCTATTCCAAGTAAAAACAGGTCAGTATGAGCCAGGGGGTGGGGCCTAATGACGCTATTTGCATAACCCGTGTCATTAAGCCCCGTCCCCTGCATGTGTGGCTAGCTTCTCTCCGGGATCTCCCGGAGAGAAGCTGCCAAAAGTCGGCAACCATGACTTATGTGTGTATATGTATGCCGTACATGCGATTCTATGTAACCGCACCCTCAAAGACTCATTTAAATGCTTCCCCCACCCTCTTTTACGTAACTTTTCAAGTACGTATTTCAACCCCGCCCATCCGTACGTAAGTTCCCCAAGTGCGATTCACATGTCCGTGCCTAAGACACTTAAGTGCGTATATTCTACGTTACTTTCGTAATAAAGTTACTACGCTGGCGCAGTTAAAACGTACCTAAAAATACGCAGCAACTTCACGTGAAGGCTTCTTTTGTACTTAAAAGGTGAACGCCTGTTTAAGAAACATATACAGGTATGTTCTGTTTAAGGCGTAATGCATCAGAGATGGCTGCAGACACTCCTGTCTTGATGTATAACGACCTGTCACATATCTAGTTGTCCCAAGGTAACATACTTTTGGAGTGAGCTGTGGACTGATCACACTTTGAACCCTGCACTGAGATAAATCTTGTTTGTGTAAAGTGGTATCAAAACAGATAAATCAGTCATGTAAAAGCGGATAAGCATAAAATAATTCAGCAACACCCCCATTTTATATGTTACTGCACTATTAGGAATTCTCTTTGGTTGTTAGAACAATGCAGAGCAGGATCACATTTTAATGATTTTACTCTACATAAATAGTAAGATGATCATTTTGAAATAACTGTTATTATATAGGGGCTGATTCAGAGATGCGATTTCCACGTCACTTAGGTGCGTATATTTAAGATCCTAGAAAATTTGCAAAACTGCGCATGCGTAGTAATAGTGCAACGCCGTTTACGTAGCGGTTAGGAGCGTAAATTCGCTAAGAGCGTAAGTTTGAATCGCTCGCAAGCACTTAAGATCTTAAGTGCTGCGAATCTTTAAGATCTTAAGGATTTGCATGGAAATGGGCGGGGGGAGGCAGGGAAATGAGGGAAAGTGGGCGCGGGCTGACACTTAGGATCTTAAATGAACGCTACCACGTCACTTAAGATCCCAAATGACAGCGCAGAGTTAGGGCTAGTCAATGGTGGTCTAAGTTTAAGATCCACCGCTGTTTACAAGGGGAGTGACTGTTTATGCAGTGGGCTGGAACCTGCTAAGATCTTAACCTTAGATGCGTATATTTGCGATCTTTTCACAATCGCATCTCTGAATCACCCCCTATGTGCGTATATTGTACGCTACTTACGTAAATAAAGTTACTACGCTGGCGCAGTTAAAACGTACCTAAAAATACACAGCAACTTCACGTGAAGGCTTCTTTTGTACTTAAAAGGTGAACGCCTGTTTAAGAAACATATACAGGTATGTTCTGTTTAAGGCGTAATGCATCAGAGATGGCTGCAGACACTCCTGTCTTGATGTATAACGACCTGTCACATATCTAGTTGTCCCAGGGTAACATACTTTTGGAGTGAGCTGTGGACTGATCACACTTTGAACCCTGCACTGAGATAAATCTTGTTTGTGTAAAGTGGTATCAAAACAGATAAATCAGTCATGTAAAAGCGGATAAGCATAAAATAATTCAGCAACACCCACATTTTATATGTTACTGCACTATTAGGAATTCTTCTTGGTTGTTAGAACAATGCAGAGCAGGATCACATTTTAATGATTTTACTCTACATAAATAGTAAGATGATCATTTTGAAATAACTGTTATTATATATATTTAACATATAAAAGGTATATAGGTTTTCTTACAGCTTTGTAATAACAAGCTGTCAGATCTAGAATGAAGACAATGGGCCGGATCCAGAACTACGTCTGTCTTCCATAGACAGATGTAATGCAATGAACAATAGCTACTGCGCATGCGTAGTAGCTATTGTACGTAATCTGCGTATCGTTTCGATATACGTAGATTGCGTATATGCAGTCTAAAAGACACAAATCAGCTCTGAATAGATACTCTGCATGACCACGACGGACTGGCCCACTCACAGTGTGTATGTGAGATAAGCATAGTGGGTGGGCATTGGCAATTAAATTGTACAGTAAGAGTTTGGCTAAACCCTTACATATAATTCAGTATTCCGCACACACAGAGGTAGGTAGTCTCCGCAACGGAAGCTAATGTACATATTTAAACCCTTAACTCTGGATCGTGTCCAAGGGATGTGGGTTGCCATTGAGAAGGACCTTTTTTCAAAATGGCCGTTTTCTCCCTAGAAATTAGTTAGATAAGCAGTACCTATTAACTTGCTTAAAACATGATTATAACCTAATAAGATAGGGCATTTTGGCTCTGTTGTTGTCGGGGTATAAAACACTTGGCACAAAGTCAGCTCACTGGTTTCATACGGGACTGATCTGACTTAATGCAGGAGTGATCCAGGCTTTGTACGTAACTGACCTGCCTTGAGTGCAGGAGTGACCCGGGCTTTGAACGTATCTGACCCGACTGAATGCAGGAGTGACCCAGGCTTTGTACGTAACTGACCTGAGTAAGCGCAAAAGTACCTGCTGACCTTTTCCAGCTCGACAACAATCGAGATAGGGGCCTCTGGAAACCTGTTGATCATTATCAAGCAATAACTACCAGCTGAAGCTAAGTATTATTCATGTATTTTGCTTAATTCTTTATTAAATACTATCATTTATAAGAATTTTCTTGTGTGGTGTCATTTAACTCTAGGTATTTACTGAAGTTCCAACGGGAACAGTAAGTATGCCAATTGGCATACTTACCTATTCATTAAAAATATTTTCGAATTAGCACTATTTTCGAAATAGAGACAGACGAAAGTTTGCTTTTGCCTGTCTCTACTTTGGAAACAGGTGGCAACGGTATCCCGGGTCCAAGTTCACCAACTCTGAACTGAGTACAAGAAGAATATTTAAGCACTGCCAAAACGTGCATTAGTCCCAGTTTTCAGATAAGTTGAAAAAGGCAACGTAAAAGATCAAACTATCTCTTCATAGTCACCTGATACTTGGTGACTCGTCCATTACATATAAGATTTATTTTCTTTATAACATAGCACATTAAGTACTATAACTGGTATTTAAAAAGTCTAATACACAGACACTGACTTGCAGCGCTTCACTGTATGTGATGTCAGACGAATGAGATGGAGGAAGTTACAAAAGAAACAGAGCTCAGAGCTGCATTCCAAAGACTCTCTGGTCACAAGGCTTTTAAAATCATCCATAGCAGCCTGAAGGGTAGTGATAAGCGTTCTTTGTTGCTTTAAAGATTAATAAAAAAAAAGTTACTAACTTATCCAGGTCTACTATTTATTTTTATTATTATTATTATTATTATTATTTAGCTTACTCAGTATTACTCATATTAATGAATACAAAATCCCTTATCACAAGTAATTTTATAAATCATTTAATGATGGTGATTATGGCTATAGTAATGTATTTGTTTCCTCAGGTGGAAAGTTGTCTATTGCTCTGGGAATGACAGAACTGAGAACTTGTCTACTTAGACCGAGCTTCCTGGTAAGTACGTTCTTGTGTTGCTCAAACCATCTCATTTACCAGCAAGGCTGAGGAAAGGGAGGCAGGGGCAGCCGTAGGAGAACAGCTCAGTTTATAAACAGTTTTAATCAGTGCTCAGCACTCATAGACTACAGAGTGCTCAGTCAGCTGCTAAAGAGTTATAAACAGTGCTGAGCACTCATAGACTGAGTGCTGAACACTGTTTAAGCTGCCAGCTACTGACAGTGTCTTCCGTGGTTACAGGATGGTCCCCCTTTTCATCCAGGCCCTATAGCAACTGCACCCGCTGCTCCCATGGTAGTTACACCTCTACCCATGTCCCTGGCATTACCGCTGTCGGAGTGTGGATCCCCGCTAAGAATGACTCTGTTTTGATAGGGCCGCTCTCTCCCAGCCAGTTTCAAACTGCTGGGATATCAATTGCTTATGCCTTAATGAGGCAATCGATCCATGGAGCACCGAACGCGGTGCTCCGAAATGTAAGGCAAAAAACTAACCCCAACCCTTCCCCTAATTCTAACCCTAACCCTCCCCTTCCATTACCCTAACCCTCCCATCTCCCTAGCCTGAGCCTAACCCTCCCTTCTCCCTGGCCTGACCCTAACCCTCCCTTCTCCCTAACCTGAGCTTAACCCTCCCTTCTCCCTAGCCTGACCCTAACCCTCCCTTCTCCCTAACCTGACCCTAACCCTCCCTTCTCCCTAGCCTGACCCTAACCCTCCCTTCTCTATAGCCTATCCCTAAGACCTCCCCTCCCCGCAGCATGACTGCAACCGCCACTGTACTGTCAGAACACTGGGAGCAATTATCACATGACATGAGCTTAGGCATAACAGGGCAGCTATCATACATTAGTAATATGAGAAGAAGCTGTTATCTATTCTGTATTGATCATTGTATATTTTATGACATTACTCTTGGAATGAGAGTCGCCGCTGTTATCGATGTACATTTATACTCTGGGCTGTAAAACAATAGTGTGAGATATCACCAGGTGAGACCTGAATTCAGGACCGAATCAAGGACATCGCAAACAAGGAAACTGATGTAAGCAGTAAGCAGCACACCTTCAAAAGCCCAAAAGAAAAATCAATGTTTTACATGATACAAAATCCCCCAATTTACTGATTGTGGTATAAGAAGCTATTCAAAACTTAGCAAGGAATCTATATACAAAATACTGCTATATAGTATACGAGAAATAACAGGGGGAATGGATGCTAAATTTGGGCAGAGATATGGAATTTTTCAATGAATGTGAATCCACAACGGCAGCCAAGCGATCTCTCTGCTAACCACTTCCCTCACACCAATCGTCTTCTGATAGAATTATATAATTGTAAAATGGTAGTGGTGTGGAAGTGTGGTACACACAGTGCTGTGCTGTACATTGTATTATTGAGTCACACCCATTTCCCATAGCAATTCGGCCTCTGTCAGAAGTGTCCTTGCTCTTATGTCTTGGTAGGGTGGAATGCGCTGGACAGATATGTGCACAGAACACAAAAGCAGACTAATGGTCTAAACACACAGAACAGAGTAGAGGATTAAACGTTAGAATCTGGTCCAAGGTTCTAAAATGTTTAAAGGCTTCATAAACCTGAAAATATCCAACAAGTACAGATTTTTGGGTTTAATGGCTAGTTGTTTACAAATTTAACATCTAACACTTATAACCACATTATATCCCCCATGTGTTTCTCCATCCTTCCAATATTTCCCTCGTATGCATCTCCACTCTTCCAATCTCTCCCTCTTGTGTCTCCAGCCTTCCAATCTCCCCCTCTTGTGTCCCCAGCCTTCCAATCTCACCCTTCTAGGTAGCATATATCATCTAAGGCACTATTTCAGTAGTTTATAGCCCTTTTAACTATGGTGTTCTAGGCGACAGCAGATTGGTCTAATGGTTGTACTGGCTTTGCTCCAAGGGTAATTTGGCAATTTTTACACTGGAGGGTTTCTTTTCCTTCATAAGAATGAATTAAATGGATTTTATTTTCAATTTTTATACGTATTAATAAGATCCATTTTCCAAATTTTGCAGATTGCAGCTGCTTTTCCTACTGAGTATGAATCTGTACTATATCAGAATTTTTCCCAACCTACTGTATGCAGATATAAGCAATGACATGTTCCCTCTGTCCTATTATACTTAACACTGGCTGTTGGAAAGTCGTGCAAGAAAAGCTGATTAAAATCTTAATGCACAGATGTCTGAATAATGCAATCTATCCAAATCTTTTGCTTTGGTATTCAGTCACATTAAAATTGAAAGTCTGAATCCAGACCTATTTAAAGCCGGTTACACAAAAGCACAGTTTACCGGGCTCCCCATCAAATGGCCCGATAGACGGCAAAATTGTGCATCGTGTACACACCGCCCAATGCTCGGATAGATTTGCCGACAACACCGTGCCATTCTTATAATATCAGCAAAATGTTGATCGCATTGGTTGACCTGATAATTGTTTAATGTGTAACCAACTTAACTATGCCACTATGAAACTTTACATTTATTATTTCTATAACTTGTTTGTTTCAGGAATCAGTAGATTTCCTCGCCCTTAATACTGAACATACCTGTAAGTATGCTGACAGACAACAGTGGAACACAGATCAGGTAAGTGTATAGGATAACAGAACAATTCCCAAGAACCATTTCACTATAACATAACATATACTGTATAATAAACATTTAGGACCTGATCTTGAATGCAGGAAATGTTCCCAGATCTTGGCCCGTATTCGGAGTACCGGAAGTATAACATATACGTCCAGTGTTTAGCAATTTTTACTACTGCGCATGCGTAGTCATTTTTTTTTACGTAATCTACGTATCTTTTTCTTACGTAGTTTGCTTAAATACAGTCTGTAGACCGCACTTACGCAATCTATGTAAGAAAAATATACGTAGATTACGTTAAAAAATTACTACACATGCGCAGTAGTAAAAATCGCTAAACACCTGACGTATATGTTATACGTCCAGTACTCTGAATACGGGCCCTAGTCCTTTTCCCCAGTGATCCCAATGTTACTTTTCTATTATGTATGGGGAACATGATGGTTATATTTTGTACAAGTGCTTCAGTTAAAATGCATTAAAACTATATTCATTAAAAAAAGTACATAAAAAACAACTGTTATTTTAAAAAAGACATATAAGGCATAAGCAGCAGTCCCATACCTTTCGTATTGTGTTCAGAAGGTTATATGCTAACGCATTGGTCCAAAATGGGTTGTACATTGTCAGCAGTCAGTTTTACCATAGACTATGTGTACTTACATCTGCATTTGGTTCTGCATTGCGGTGCAATAAATAAATATTTATTAACAGATTTTTTATATAGCGCTTTAAGTAGCAGATTACATAGCGCTTTACAGAGAATATTTCACATTCACATCAGTCTCTGTCCCATTGGAGCTACATACTAAGGTCCCTAACACATACTTACACACAGACATTAGGGTTAATTTATTCAACAGCACGTTTATTGGGGTGTGGGAGGAAACTGGAGCACCCACGTAGACCCAGGGAGAACATACAAACTCCACACAAATAAGGCCAAGTCCGGGAATTGAACTCTTGACCTCAGCGCTGTAAGACACAATGCTACTCACTGAGTTGAATAAATAATTGTCTTAAAATGCATTTCAAAGCTCAAGTTAGTTCAAGCTCTTCCTTTTTTTAGAAAACAGGGGAGCCCTTTATAGATTTGTTTTAATGTAGCAAACACCTAGACATATCGGAAACAGTCTAATTGCTTATAAACTAATATCTGCCTCCAGTCACAGAACAGCAAGAATGGGCTGAAGATCCTGGTTTTCACATTATCACTAAAGGATTGCAATTTCCTAACAGAGGACAAGAAATATGTGCCAATTTTTGAAGTAGCTGAAGGTAAACAGTCTGGTATATTACCTTTACAATGCAATTATTACACATCGCAGGAACAAAGAATAACAAATAAAATCTCAATAAGAATATATCTCTCACCTGACCCATGAACCCAGTTCTTATGGAATTCGTGTACATCAAAATGCAAGGTACCGCTATGGGTACTTTCAGGTGCAATACTAAGGCTGGTCAGAATTTTTCCACAATAAGAGAGTGAACAGAATTATATGTACTGAATATGTTTTCCAACTAAGAAGGGTAGATTTATTCAAAAGGATAAAATGTACATTTTTATTATTATTATTATTATTATTAGTTTTGGTATTAATTATTATTATTATTATTATTAGTTTTGGGATTAATGCTCTTTTTAATTATATTTTATCTTTTTACAGAATTTATAAACTCTGGTGGGGTACTCATAGGTTATGACATCAGTGAATTTATCCCCCAAACTTTTGACAAGAAAAGGTGATTATAATTACATATCTAATGAACATGTATTATTATTTTTAAATATTAATATTTGTAAATATATAACAGTCCAACAAAAGTTTCTACAATGGTGCAAGTAAGTATGCTTAAAAAGCTCAGTATTTCTAATACAATGTTTATTGGTTACTTTCCTGTTGTAATGGAATTACTATGGCAGACATTGTTTGTATCATACCTACGCATTTTTGTTGCTACAATAAAAGAAAGTTAAAGAAAAATCTCAGTATTTTATAAAGATTAAATTGTATATTTTGTATATCTTCTTGGATATTGGATGGTAGTTATTGGAATAGGAATAGGATGACAATTTGACACCGAACTTGGTTAGCACAACCTAGATGTTTTATTTATGGTTAACTGTTAATTTTTTAATTATTCAAGTACTTTTTACAATGTTATCCAAAGCTTATTTATCTAACATTGGGTATTTGTGCCCTGTTCATTCAATTTCTTTTTAGTCTTTAAAAATAAAATATATATATAGTTAGTTTCTAAATATATGAACAGTAATAAATTTAGAGAAGTTTAGAGATGAAGTTGGAATTTTATCTGCAACTTTTTGAAAGTTCCTTTTCTTAGGACCAGAAGACATTATCACTTTCTATATCCATTGTATCTAGTTTCGAATTAAACAGGTATAGAGCAACAAGTAACCAATCAGATTATTAAAATATGCAAAGCAGCACAGAGTATTTCAGCAGGTGAAAAAAACCCAATAGATGTAGCAAAAGGAACACTGCAAATATGAACTAAATCATGGGTTCTCAACTAGTGGTACTAATACTGGTGGTACTTGGACCACTTTAGGATGGTACTCAAGGTAACTGGTCAAGGTTGTATCAAAGTATGATACCAAATGGCCGAGGGCATAATTAAAACAAAATATCCTGGGGGTTAAATGCCATGTGTAGAAAATGCACCTTAAAATTATGTAAAAAAAAAATATGTAAACAAAAACCCTGATCATATATTTCTTTGGATCATGGCTATGTGCCTGCATGATATGCAAAATGGTACTTGACATGATTTTCAAATGATTGGCATGATTTTCTCAATTAAAAGATTGAGAATCGCTTATGCCTCCACTGACTTCCTGTCCGCTGCAAAGCTCTCTTTAAACTCCTTACCCTCACCTTCAAGGCCATCTCCTCATCCACCCACCCTCTCTGTTCTGCTAACCACCACTGTCTGACCTTGCAAATGATCATCAAGTCTCATGTCAGTATACAGGACTTCTCCTGTGCTGCTCCACTGCACTGGAATGATCTTCCTCTTCCAGTCAGGTATTCCCTACCATGCAAGTCTTCATGCGCTAACTCAAAATGCACCTGTTCAGGCTAGCCTACCCTTCCTTCACTTAACATCCTCACGACCTTCTACTTCTATCCTCATCTCTCCGTCCTCTCCTCCAGCGCTCACACCAGCAGTCCACTCCTCCCCATCCTATTGTCTCGTTAGTCCATCCCTCCCACTTAGTCTGTTGGCTCACTTGAGCATTGCTCTCCATCCTAGTGGGACAAGTGCACCCTCTTGTCCCCCTTGGCTAGCCTTTACCACCTCACCTCCTGGTGGCCCCATCTCACTCGCCCTCAGTACCTTTCACTGCACCTCTATTCCCTTGATCTGTTCTAGTCTGTTACTTCATCTTTTACCTTCATCTTTTACCTTGTTGTCTGTTTGGTTCAAACATTCCCAGTAGATTAGAATGCAGGGTACCGCTATGGGTACTCCCTATGCTTCATATATAGCATTAGATGGGTTGGCCTGAATATCTTCAAGTAATAAGAGAATTAATGGCATTATGTATACTGAAATAATTTTTTTTACTACAGTGGGCTTCAGATTTTAATAGGAATTATAAAAATAAATATATCACCCCACAAATAAACACTGAATGTGAGCAATGAAGTATATAAAGTATGTATAAATCTTTTTTTTGTTGTTGTTGCCTTGTATCATAGACTTGTGAACCCAATAAGTGCATCTCGTTCAGCCTACACCAATGTATGGGACAGATTCTCCACCCAGACTCCAGCAGAGAGGGATTCCTTCTTACAAGACACGTTCCCCAATGGTTTCCTCTGGGGCTCATCCTCTGCGGCCTTCAAAGTAGAAGGAGGCTGGGCGGAGGAAGGGAAAGGAGAATCTATATGGGACGTGTTTGGACAACATGGTCACACCACAGACAATGCCACCGCCAACGTGGCCTGCGACAGCTACCACAAGATAGACTATGATGTGTATCTGCTGAAGGCCTCGCAGTCTAATGTCTATCACTTCTCCATCTCCTGGTCTAGGATTTTCCCCACAGGGTTCAAATCCAACGTGAATTCAGCGGGTGTGAAATATTACAATGCATTAATTAACAGGTTACTAGAGGATAACATACAACCAATGGTGACTTTGTATCACTGGGACTTACCTCAGGCTCTGCAGGAGTTCGGGGGATGGCAGAATGAGACCATCGCTGATGCTTTTATGGAATATGCGGATTTCTGCTTTAACAGTTTTGGAAATCGAGTAAAACACTGGATAACGTTCCATGAGCCTTGGGTGGTCAGTTATGCCGGATACGGCACCGGGCAACATGCCCCTGGCATTAAGGATCCGGGAAATGCCTCATTCAAGGTACACAAAAGAGAAATATAAATACCTACATTTTCAGGGACTATTTGTAGATATAACACAATAAAATTAAATTAATTTCACTTGATAATAAACTGCTCTAGTGCAGATGTGCTTAAAGAACACTGATCATCAGCTTGTTTTATCCTGCAGGAAACTAACCATATAAAATGCTGCCTAATACGGTGCTCCCTTTTCTTACATATAACATTAAATACAGGCCCTGATGCTGATATTATAGTAAAACAGCAAACAGAAACATGGAAAGTGACGGCAGATAACAGCCACTTAAGCCCATCCAGTCTGCCCAATTTTTCAAAACATAATTAAATAAGTGTAAAAGTAAAGCTGGTCAGTATCTGTGTGTAATATGCAAAAGCAAAGTATTTTCCCTGCATGCAAAGAATAAATTGACTCCATCTTAAATTCATCATAGTTTTTGCCCAGGTGTAAATTCCCACCTAATTTTCTCTTATTTTTTAATTCTGGATATAGTCCACTGCTATTTATGGGAATATTTATTAGTTGTTAGAGAATGTCACTCTGGTTAAATTGATGAGGGACTATGATAATACAGAATACATGTGACAGCAGATTACAAGAAAACGATTAGCTTACCATAAAGATTTATCAGTATGATGCAATAACCTGATAATTTAGAGACTTCCAAAGGTGAACAAACAGCTTCATAATATTGCCCTAGAAATCTGTTCTAAACATGTTTTTTAATCATAGGTGACGCACAACATCGTGAAAGCTCACGCTAAGGCCTGGCACGTGTACAACAACAAGTTCCGCGCCATGCAGCAGGGCCAGGTCGGAATCTCTTTGAACTCAGACTGGGCAGAGCCAGTGACGCCGACTAACCCTGAGGATGTGAGTGCAGCAGCGGAGGATGTGAGTGCGGCCGAGCGCTATCTCCACTTCATGCTGGGCTGGTTTGCGCATCCTATTCTGGTCAATGGGGACTATCCAGAGGCTCTTAAGACACAAGTGCAGCAGAAACATGACCTTTGCCCCAGCACGGTGGCTCCACTGCCCACATTCACCGAGGAAGAGAAGACCTATATCCAAGGCACCGCAGACTTCCTGGGCATCTCCCACTACACGTCCCGTCTGGTCAATGCTTCTCTTAACACCAGCTGTGAGGCAGAGTTCGATAACATTGGGGGGTTTTCCCCACACGTGGACCCTTCATGGCCAGTTACCTCCTCTCCATGGATCTCTGTGGTCCCATGGGGTCTCAGAAGGCTTCTGAACTTTATAAAGGAGGAGTATGTGAAAGGGAATGTGCGGATATACATAACAGGAAATGGGATGCCAACATCATCTACCGGAGACGTGTTCAATGATGCGGCTCGCATAGAGTACCTGACTGCCTACATCAATGAAGTTCTGAAAGGTAACGTGGTTTACTGACCTAAGATATATAATATATTTTTTTGACCTTGTCTGATATATTCTATTTATTTATTTTCTCCTTGAGAGGAAAAAAAAGTGGAAAGCTTTGCCTTTAATGTCTCTTTATTGCTTTTACAGCTATCAAGACTGATAATGTGTCTACAACTTCGTATATGGTCCGATCCTTAGTAGACAGTTTCGAGGGGCCTCAAGGATACAGTCAAAGGTTTGGTTTAAACTATGTGAATTTTGAAGATGCAAACAGACAAAGGACACCTAAAAAATCAGCCTATGCGTTCACTAGCATTGTAAAAAATAATGGTTTCCCAAACACAAAGATGATTCAAAATAGGCCCTCAAGCTCAAACTGGCCATATGCAAAGAAATTAACTCCCCAACCACCATCGGATGTGCCCTCAAAGGCAAAGGTCGTATGGGAAAAGTTTTCAGGGCAAACTGCCTTTGAAAGGGACATGTATCACTATTCCACAGTTTCAGATGACTTTAAATGGGGGGTTTCAACCTCCGCTTATCAGATTGAAGGAGGTTGGAATGCAGATGGAAAAGGACAAAGTACATGGGATACCTTCACACATGTTCCTGGAAATATTGCTGGTAACGCCACTGGTGACATAGCATGTGACAGTTATAACCAGCTAGATGCTGACCTCTACATGTTGAGAGGCCTAGGTGTTAACAGTTATCGCTTCTCCATCTCGTGGTCTCGAATCTTCCCAACTGGACAAGGTACAATCAATAATAGGGGTGTTGAGTATTACAACAGACTTATCGATGGCCTACTGGAAAACAACATCTCTCCAATGGTGACGCTTTACCACTTTGATCTTCCTCAAGCGCTCCAAGATTTGGGTGGTTGGGAGAATGATGTTGTACTCGACGCATTTCATAACTATGCAGACTTCTGCTTTAGAACATTTGGAGATCGGGTCAAGTTCTGGATGACTTTTAACCAGCCCCATAGTATTGTGACAGCTGGTTATGGGCTTGGTGTGTTTCCTCCGGAACAGAAAGATGACCCAGGTTCAGCACCATATAGAGTAGCTCACAACCTGTTGAAAATCCATGCCAGGGTCTACCATACCTATGATGAGAAGTATCGAGGAACGCAAGGAGGAGTCATTTCACTAAGCCTCAACACAGAATGGGTGGAACCCAAAGACTACAAGGAACCAAGAGACATAGAAGCAGCTGATCGATACTTGCAATTTACACTGGGGTGGTTTGCTCACCCTATTTTCAAAAATGGTGACTACCCAGAGGCCATGAAATGGCAAGTGGCAAATAAAAGTGAGCTTCAGGGTCTGAAATCTTCCAGGCTTCCAGTCTTTACAGCTGAAGAACAGGCCTACATCCAGGGAACCGCAGACGTTTTCTCTATTAACATTTACACCACAAAAATAGTTCAGCATAAAACTATAAGGATAAACCCTCCATCATTCGATGCTGATATGGATATCGCAGCAGAAGTTATGACAAGCTGGCCAACAACAGCCGTTGGGATTCATAGGGCAGTAGCCTGGGGCATGCGCAGGTTACTCAACTGGGTGAAAGAAGAATATGGAGAGGTTCCTATATATGTCACTGAAAACGGAGTTGCAACCGACAGTAACCCTGATTTCGATGACACTAACCGAATATTCTACTATAAGACATATATCGATGAAGCATTGAAAGGTTGGTAATCATTTTTTTTGTGTAGTTACATTCATAGGCAACACCAAGGAAAGGATAGAGGTTCAATTTGGAAAAAGCCCACTCAGCAGATAATAGGATCAGGTGAGCATACTTGATGGTGACTGGTCTCACTCCTTGGACTGTCCACTTTGTGTACAGCCCCCTTGGTGGAGCAGTCTCAATGGTGGTTGACTGTCTCAATCAGACAGGACAGACTTCAGGGACAGTTTGATGTCCTGCATCAGCCTACTTTGCTCATGAAGGGGGAGCAGATCTAACACTAGTTTGTGCATTATCCATGTATTTGCTAAGGAAGAGGAATGTGGAAGAGAGGATTGTCTAAAACAGTGGTGGCCAAGCTCAGGCCTCATGAGCTACCAACGGTCCATATCTTCCAGGTCTCCTTGGTGGAGTGTTCATTTCTGACTGATAAATTCAAAAAGATCTATAGTTGGTAGTGATCATCTCACCTCTGACTATCTGAGGAAACATGGAAAACATGAACCGTTGGTAGCTCACAAGGCCCGAGCTTGGCCACCCCTGGTCTAAAACGTCATCCACACCAGTTTCTTGCTGGTCATGCATGCTCAGGTGGCATGGCTTAAAAAAATCCCTCTTTATAAATCCTTTGTTTGTCAGCAACAAAGAGTACAATTGTTACATTTTTTCCTAAACTGAACTATATTGTCTTTGAATTATAATTTGTATTTCCTTGTATACAAAAATTTAAATTAGGAATACACAAAGTATTTGCTAAACAAGAGATTATTAATGCAGGCAATTAAGATTATCATCTTATGTAAACAAACTATTATATACTCGTCCTTAGAGGCAAACAATCACCTCTCAAACTGTCTCACAAACGGACTAGCTCTTGGAAGCTGTATATACAGTATATGCACCTGAATATCAGAATCTTGTAACTATAAAGCATATATTTTAGGTAGATTGTCAAAATTCACTATTCTTGAACTTTAGTTTGCTAATTGCCAATTTTGATGAGACCTGAATTAAATTTGCAGATGCACGATAGTTTCTACTGTTTTAGATTGCACTCATTTTTAATGTTATTACATTTTTTTACTGCTTTATATGTTTTTTGATGGTTTCTGTATTACAATTATTTTTCAGTGCTGAGGGAATTATTGCTAGATTTTTATGACATTTGCGTGGGTTAAACAGCTCCTGTCTAATGATTACGTTTTCCTTCTTCTCGACCTTCAGCTCAAAACCTCGATGGGGTGAATCTTAGAGGCTACGTTGCCTGGAGCCTCATGGACACCTTTGAATGGAACTCCGGCTATAGCGTGCGTTTTGGGCTGCACCATGTGGATTTCAGTAATCCCAGCCGTCCCAGGACTGCAAAACGATCCGCCATTTATTACGCCGAGCTCATACGCAACCATGGCATCCCATTACAGACGGAAGATGAGTTTTTATATGGAGAGTTCCGTCACGATTTTGCGTGGAGTGTGGCTTCTGCTGCCTATCAGGTTATACATCTGGACCAGTATTAGTTTTGCAGAGCACGTATAAAATATGTTCAATTATTCTAGAAGCTTGTAAGGACTAGCAAAATTAATATCCTGTCTAAAGGAAGACTTAAGATTATTGAAATAGAAACCAATGAGATATTAGTTAATTCTAGAAAATAATAGCTGGAATAAATGTGTTGAAAAACAAAACTAATCAAAGCAAATAGCTAATTCTTATAATAGTTTTCAAAAAGATCGGCATAAGTTACATTATAGCTTCTATACATTCCTTATAGCTGTACAAAAACGGTTCTTATCAGGCAAGCCACCTGATTAGTGGGCCACTAAGGTGTGGACCTGAATGTGGTTTGCTGGTAAGATGTCCTTATTTTTGGTGACGATCAGACAGAGCTGTTACCGTGACTCCCGTCTGATCAAATATAGTAATCCTGACATATTAATTTGGCATTGCAATAACCCTAACTCTAACCCTACCTCCTAACCTTACTCTAATCCTAACCACTGACCTGGGAAGCAGAAATCAGATCACAATGCACCAGGGAAGCAGCACAGACACAGCAGTCAAAATTAACACTTTCAGTAGTTTACCTCTGGCAAAATATATTTTTTCACAGTTTTTTCTGTCGGCTTGATGGCGGTATCACATTCAAAATTGCGATTTCAGGGGAGCCCACAAAATACCATACTGCTTGGGTGCATGCACAGGTTTGGTTTAATAAAAAAAAAACCTTAGAAAAATGGCAGAGTTGATACATATGCTCCTTGGTCTGGTGTAGCAAAGCTGTAGACAGTGGCACATATTTTACACTTGTGTTTTAGGGTCACCAGCTAAAGCGTTAATTTAGCCAAAGCCAAAAAATGGTCTGGATTCACAGTTACATAGTTTTCATCTTACCTACCATTTCAGATTGCATAAGTGCGGTCTAAAGACTGATGTACAGAAATGGTGCGTAGAGAGCATAAATATGCTACAACGCATGTGTAGTAGCTCAATTCTTAAAACAACGTACGCAACTACGTAACTGTGAATCTGGACCAATGTATTTTAATCTGATGGGTGCATATAAAACTAATTCCACAATCTATCAATAAAAGGCCCATATACACTCTAATTCAAACTGTCCTTCCATATGTAATAGATACAATAATCCAGGGGGAACCACGTAACTTAAAAGTAGATAACAATGTTCAATAATATTTAACAGTCCCAAAGGGAGGTAGACAGAGAGACCCAGACAACCCTCAGTTGGTTTTGTACTACCTAAAGTCGATCTTGCTATTCCCTAGTCTATGATTCAGGTGGCCATTTTGTGCGCATTAAAAAGGACATCCCGTTATCTAATGCCCGCTGCTTACACATGAGTAGGACATTGGGCCAGATCCAGAACAACGCTCGTGAGCGAATTTATGCGTGGCGGAAACATAAAATCGCCTTTTGGTAAGTACTGCGCATGCGCAACATAGAAAATACGCTTAGTAACGTAGCGTAATTGTGAACGTATGGGCCATTCACGTATGTGTCACGTACATACTTGCGTGTGGGCGTGCCAATTTGACGCGAGTCCAAAATACTAAATACTTACGTGTGGGCGTGCCAAGTAGGCGGGGGTTTGTATTTAAAGTGTACAGTATGGGCGTGCTTAGCTGCGTAAATTCGTGTTGCCCATCCGTATGTGTGCGGATCACTGCGGTTACGTTGCCAAAAGTTAAGGTAGGGTTTGAAAAGCGTATCTTGATAAAATATGTACATTCAAGGGAGTGTATAGAAGGTGCGCACGCGTAAATACGCTACTCGAGTAAACGTACGGCAACCGTAGTTCTGGATCTACCCGATTTTCATTAACGATGTTGATTTCTGTTGGGAGAAAAGCTTTATATAAATAATTGAGTTATACCAAGCTCAACAAAGTCCTTTATATCCTGACTTTCAGATAGAAGGAGCCTGGAGGGCTGATGGAAAAGGTCTGAGTATTTGGGACAGGTACGCACACACTCCACTAAGAATCTCCAACGATGACAATGGCGATGTGGCCTGTGACAGCTACCACCGGGTCGATGAAGACGTGGCACTTCTGAAGGACCTCAAAGTCACACACTACCGATTCTCCATCTCCTGGCCTCGAGTGCTCCCAGATGGAACTCTAAACTATGTGAATGAGCCTGGGTTAAATTATTACAATCGACTAATTGATGCTCTCTTGGCGGCCAATATCGCACCGCAGGTAATAAGGAAGTCGTTAAGGTCTCAATGATGTAAAGCTGTGAACAACTGATTGACAATGTTTAATGATTGGACTAATGTTCTCTTGGAATACAGGTGACTATCTATCATTGGGATCTACCACAAGCTCTACAGGATGTCGGGGGATGGGAGAATGAGACCATAGTGGAGAGATTTAAGGACTACGCTGATCTGCTCTTCCAGAGATTGGGAGATAAAGTGAAGTTTTGGATCACATTGAACGAGCCCTACATCGTTGCCAATCTGGGGTATGGGTATGGAACAGCAGCTCCAGGTGAGGATGATGTAAACGATTAACCTTTGCAAAATACAAGTCATGTATTGATGATAGACATGAAATAAATTATTTTGCTTTGGGAATGAGGTACCAAATTCAGACTTACGCCAGCGTTGCATTCAGACTAGGATCCTGCCTTCCGTGCGAGCGAGGGGATGTCCATCTCCTGCCTCCCATGGTCTTCTGAGCACAGACCCCTCCCTCAGGCTTTCTAATGCGTCCTCACTTAAAATGGGGATAGAGCGGTGTGCTGCAGGCACTAAATATACCTCCCAGTAGCACTTGCCCCTGATTCACCGTCAGACACGTGTCGCAATGCAAATCAGTGCAGAAATAACCTTACTCTAACCCTAACCTCTGACCTGGGAAGCAGAAATCAGATCAGAAAGCACAAGGGAAGCACACAGACACAGCAGTCAATAGGAACACTTCCAGTAGTTTACCTCTGCCAAAATATATATTTTTCACAATCTTGTCGGCTTGATGGCTGTATCACTTTCGAAAAATTGCAATTGCCGGGTGCCCACAAAATACCATATAGCTTGGGTGAATGCACAGGTTTGGTTTCAATAAAAAAAACCTTAGAAAAATAGCAGAGTTGATACATATGCTCCTTGGTCTGCTGTAGCAATGCTATATGTATGTATATATATATATACATATATTTTACAATGTATTCTAATCTGATGGGTACATTTCAAACTAATCCCACAGTCTATCAATAAAAGGCCTATATACACTCTAATTCAAATTGTCCTACCATATGCAATAGATAAAATTATGCAGTAGGAACTAGGGGGCTGATTCAGAGATACGATTTTCACGCAACTTAGGTGCGTATATTTAGGATCTTAGAAAATTAGCATAACTGCGCATGCGTAGTAATAGTACAACGCCGTCTACGTAGCGGTTAGGAGCGTAAATTCGCTAAGAGCGTAAGTTTGAATCGCACGCAAGCACTTAAGATCTTAAGTGCTGCGGAAGTTTAATATCTGAAGGATTTGCATGGAAATGGGCGGGGGGAGGCAGGGAGATGAGGGAAAGTGGGCGCGGGCAGACACTTAGGATCTCAAATAACCGCAAATACTTCCCTTAAGATCTCAAATGACAGCGCAGAGTTAGGGTTGCTCATTGGTGGTCTAACTTTAAGATCCCCCGCTGTTTGCAAGGGGAGTGACTATTTAAACAGTGGGCTGTAACCTGCTAAGATCTGAACTTAGTTGCGTATATTTGCGATCTTTTCGCAGTCGCATCTCTGAATCACCCCCTAGGTGCTGATATAGTAGCACCTCCTTCCCCCCTATTCGGAAGTCTGGATCTGAAGTGTTTATGGGATCAGTTCTGAAAATATAAGTCAAACTTACATGCCAATACTTCTGTTCATCCCCCACACATCTGTCTCAATATCCTGCTTTCATCTCTGTAACATAGCTGGTATCAGACTCTTTCTCATCACGGACACTATCAAAACACTTATTAATCATTTCCCACTTTGATTACTGTAACCTCTTACTTTCTAGTCTCTACAAAGTATCAAATTTGAAATGTCTTTTTGATTAATGAAGGAATTTCCAGTCGGCCGGGGCGTGCTCCGTACGAAGTTGGACACAACCTCATCAAGGCCCACGCGGAGGCTTGGCACCTCTACAACAGCACATACAGGCCAAAACAAGGGGGACTCATATCCATCACTATCAATTCTGACTGGGCCGAACCAAGAAACCCTTACAAGCAGGAGGACGTTGACTCAGCACGGAGATACATGATGGTACGATCCAAATAGGCAACGAGAGACATTTAAAGGAGAGATAACCAATATAGTTAAAAGTATTCAATGGAACGCCATTTAACATTGCAATCTACTTTATTAGAATAATCCACTCAAGTTTTACGATATTTAAATTGATAAAATTATCTTTATCAACGAAAAGCAGTCGCCGCCGTGGAAATCCCTATTTCAACAATGACGCAGCCAGCGCTGGTACAAACAATGGGGTAGATCCAGAACTCCGTACGTGCGTGTATTTACGCAAGCCGCTAGCGTAAAAGCGCCCGTTAGTACTTACTGCGCATGGGCACGGCAAATGTTACGCCACGTAACTCAGAGCTTAAGGGCCTTCATCGTAACAGCATTGTAACTACGTTCGAAGGGGTGTGCCAGCAATACAAAAATCATTATTACGCTACGGAGGCGGGGTCAGGCATTTAAATCATACAGTATGGGCGTGCTTAGGTGCGTAACTACGTTCAGCCATTACGGACCTCAGGAGTTACGCTTGAACACAGCTAAACTACATCCGACCGAGGGGAGTGACAAGGGGAATGCATAGTAAATACGCTAGTGTAAGTACGCTACGCTAGGAAACGTATTTACAGCGTAGTTCTGGATCTGGCCCAATGACATCTGCAGGTTATAAGCTCTCCATAGCACAAAAATGCTTTTTGTTACAAGAACAATATGTTTCTCTGCCTGTATTTATCCTTTGTGTAGCAGTTGTGGTCTAATGCTACACCAGACCCTCCAACATGACCCATTCCATTAGGTACAAAATGCTCTGCATCTGAGCTTCCAACTGTCAGTTACTATGGGAACCACCTTTGTTAATTGAGTAAAACCAGGTGAGTGACAGTTGGATGCTCAGAAGCAGATTATGTTGTACCTAATGGAATGGGTCATGTTGGAGGGTCTGGTGTAGCATTAGAAAAACTGTGAAAGGAAAACACTAAATGTCTATTTTTGCTGTATGTCCAGTTTTATGGTGGGTGGTTTGCAAATCCAATTTTCAAGAATGGCGACTACAACGAAATCATGAAGTCGAGGGTAGAAGAGAGAAGTCTGGCTCAGGGGCTGACAAAATCCAGGTGAGGACACAACTAAATGCTCCTCCAATGACCAACCATACACGTCTTCTGTGTAGTCACCTTTCAGAATCCTAATGCAGAAACAGAAGTTCCTATTCTTCCATACAGGCTTATAATTTCCCTATGATATACTGTATGAAAAACAACTGCAATTTGCCCGGACATTGATATAATAAGAAAATGTATTAAATACTAAACCATGAAGAACTTCATTTAGAGTCATCTAACTCACCCATCCTGCCCCTAATCCGCCCCCTTTATTTAGGTACCTTATGCCACTTACGAGTACTATAGCGCTACCTTATCTTACCGTGCGTAGTGTTCTTCTTAAGAAGCACGGACATTGCCTCTCCCCCCCCCACTTCTACCTAATCACACATTACGCCTCTTTCTTACTAAAACTACTCCGTACGGTCTTCCCTAACTGGTACGTTAATTGCGCAAATGACCTACTACCCATGCTTCATAGGTGTGAACACAGCCCACAACCATTTTATTCTTTGCATGCTAGGAGATAGCTTTGCTTTTGCTTATTGCACACAGTTACTGATAAGCGATACTATTACACTGTTATTTAGACTTGCTCTGGGAAACGTCACTTAACTCTCATCCTGTTTGCAGATAAAACAGAAAAAAATTTGCCTCCACTGCAATACGACTTGGCTTTGCCCCAGGTCTACCTATATTCCTCTTATTCTTAAGCTCTGGATCCGGCCAATTCACTAAAGTGCAACTAAAAATGTTAATGGAAAAAGAAAACATTAACAGCAATACATTTATATAGAAAGTTACCGCAAATACAGACAAGAAATACATAAATCATTTTTTGCAGGGGTCTGCAACCTGCGACTCCGGAGTCACATTCTGCTCTTTCAGCCGTCTGCTGCAGCTCCCTCCTAGGAGGCTTTAGGTCACGCTGCCCCCCCCCAACCGCGGTCACAAAGAATACGGCTCACACAGACAACAGCCGCATCTGATAACAGATGCAGCCGGCATAATGGTACTGGATATACAGGGCTTCTACGGGATTATAAAGGGGGCACAAAGGAGGCTGAAATTCATATAAAGGGGACACAAAGGAGGC
>WWET01000454.1:253983-265052 GCA_011038615.1 Limnodynastes dumerilii | reverse complement strand
ATTACTATCACACTGTTATTTATCATCTCTCATCTCTAATACTATTATATTATTACAGATACTGACCAGTGTTACTATCACACTGTTATTTATCATCTCTCATCTCTAATACTATTATATTATTACAGATACTGACCAGTGTTACTATCACACTGTTATTTATCATCTCTCATCTCTAATACTATTATATTATTACAGATACTGACCAGTGTTACTATCACACTGTTATTTATCATCTCTCATCTCTAATACTATTATATTATTACAGATACTGACCAGTGTTACTATCACACTGTTATTTATCATCTCTCATCTCTAATACTATTATATTATTACAGATACTGACCAGTGTTACTATCACACTGTTATTTTCTCTAATACTATTCTATTATTATTATATTATTACACAGATACTGACCAGCGTTACTATCACACTGTTATTTATCACCTCTCATCTCTAATACTATTATATTATTACACAGATATTGACCAGAGTTACTATCACACTGTTATTTAGACTTGGGATAGAAAACATCACCTCTCAACTCTAATACTGTTTGCAACAGATGAAATATAACTCCCCTGCAATCACCATGGTTTAGCCCAGGAGTAACTCATTTCAAGCACTTACTTAAGTCTGGATCCAGCCCTATACCATATATACCGAATGATGCAGTCTCTTGATCGGTGGGGTCAATAAGTAATTAATTAACCAGAAAAATAAGGCAGATTATTATACTAACACTTACTTTCCAGAAAATATAATTCCATGTGCACTTATTTATTTTACAGCTGTCAAATACGATGGTGTGGATCTCCGTGGTTATACCGCTTGGTGCCTAATGGATAATTTTGAGTGGGCGACGGGCTTTGCCGAGCGATTCGGTTTGTATTATACCAATTACACAGACCCAAACCTGACCCGTATCCCTAAAGAGTCTACAAAGTACTACAGGAGACTCATAGAGTGCAACGGGTTCCCGGACCCACGAAACGTCTCTCACCCCTGTTTCGGACTAGAACCTGAAGGTAAGGAAGAACTTTCCTATTTGTTTTTTTTTTTATTGTTGTAACCTGAGAGTAGAGCTACTAAAACCTCAAATAGAAAAATGTGTTTCCCATAGCAACCAGTTTTACCTCTTAGAATGTCATAGATAATGAAAGTCTAAGCAGGGTGCATCCTGGCTCTTTATCTGCCAATGATCACGAGATTACACGATGAAACAACATACCTTACTGGTGTGTGCTGTCCAATGATGCTTCAGAATCCTCTGTAACAGCATCTGATCGCAGGGGGTTGAATTTTTGGAGCTCATCATTTCTCCAATCAGTGACTGCGTCTTTCTTCGGAGTGTAATGTCAAGTACTGAACAACCCAATGGGGAATCACCTCAGTGTGGACAGTACAAAGATCAGCTGCAGATCATGACTAATTACAGCATTGGTGTGCTATGACGTCAGTGTAGTTCCCTGCTTCGATGATCTGTTTGTGATCACAGACTGCCATCAGTTTTCGTCAGTTTACAATGCAAAGATATTGTTTCCATAATGCCAGTGTCTCCAAAGAGTGCACCAGCGACAGGTACATTTTCTTAATCCTAAACATCCCCATCCCACAATCTAACCCTCTCCTCCCTGCAGCCTAACCCTAACTATCCTCAACCAGCAGCCTAAGCTTAACCCTCCCAACACCTTAACTATCACTGTACGCAGCCTAACCATAACCGTAACCCTCCTCTCTCCGGGTCGTAACCCTAATCATAACATAGACCTTGTTGAAATAAGACCATTTGACATGGTGCCAGTTCCAGGAATTAAATATTCTGTACTAAAAAGGTAAAACGATGCAGCCGAAACGAAGCGTTTTGCCCGTCTCATTGTCGAAAATGGGCTGTCGCAGCGGCAACTTCATCTACAGCATAGCACAGCCTCTATCACTTGAACTGAGAAAGTTTGGGAACCACTGCACTAAATGCTATATTTATTTCAGAACTCTTAAAGAGTAAAATTGTGGATGTTGCCCATGGCAACAAATTCAATGATGGTTTATATTTACCACATTCTAAAAAATGACAGCTAGGATTGGATTGTTTGCTAAGTATAACCTCTACTTATCCTCATCAGGAGCTCCACTGTATAGTGTCTCAATGAGAACCATTGCTAAATTCTCCCTTAACCTAACCTTGTAAGAGACCGACCCAGTACTCAAGAAACGGATCAGACTCCGCTATGAGGAGTTTACTAATTCATATTTCATTTTACCTATCAGATTTCTCTCCTCCCACAGAGACAACTCCGAACCCTCAAAGTGGTCGCACCACACAGGCCATAGAGGTTCCAGATTCGGACACAGTCAGCTTCCTCGGACTAGACATCTCTACGGAGGACGCTATGATCGCGCTCTACGTGGAGTTTGCGCTCGTACTGGCTGCTGTCTTGGGAATCATTTTATTCGCCGTTCTTTACAGTAAACTACGCAAGAAATTAAAGCTAGCGGAGCTCTTTTAGCTATCGCGTACAAACCTTAGAATTACCACCAGTGTAAAATACGGTGAAAAGGCGACGTATGGGGGAATTGTTCAGACTGCTTAAAGGAACGTACTGATTCAGCACACGTGAGCCACACAACTGGAACGAGCAGTAATTTGTATCACTGGATTAGGGTGATGTATTTCCGGTATACACCAGAACCTTTTCCATATTAGAAGCTTTAGTAAATATACCTAGGTGACCTTTTACTTCATTTATCTGTCTTTGTCAGAACTACAAGAGCCTATCACATTATAACATGTCTTCCCGTCTATATCTATTGTTTCAGAAGTCAGATTAATCTGTATAATGGTCAAATCCCTTTTCAACAATTGCTGTGTACAAACGTCCTGTGTGGCATTTATTCGAGTGCAAAATACACTTTGTTTACATTAAAATAAACAAGATCTATGTCCCCTTTTCTAGTGAACTGATTGTCAGCGCTCAGCCTAAGCTGTATGACCAGAATTACTTATATGCTAAAATAAAGAGAACATGTACAACTTTCTTATGCTTCGCAACGGTGTGTCTGTATCTTACTCACTATCCCCTGGAAACAGTCTACCTGTATCTTACCCACTAACCCTGGAAACAGTCTACCTGTATCTTACTTACTATCCCTGGAAACAGTCTACCTGTATCTTACTTACTATCCCTGGAAACAGTCTACCTGTATCTTACTCACTATCCCAGGAAACAGTCTACCTGCATCTTACTTACTATCGCCTGGAAACAGTCTACCTGTATCTTACTTACTATCCCTGGAAACAGTCTACCTGCATCTTACTTACTATCCCTGGAAACAGTCTACCTGTATCTTACTCACTATCCCTGGAAACAGTCTACCTGTATCTTACCCACTATCCCTGGAAACAGTCTACCTGTATCTTACTCACTATCCCTGGAAACAGTCTACCTGTATCTTACCCACTATCCCTGGAAACAGTCTACCTGTATCTTACTCACTATCCCTGGAAACAGTCTACCTGTATCTTACCCACTATCCCTGGAAACAGTCTACCTGTATCTTACTCACTATCCCTGGAAACAGTCTACCTGTATCTTACTTACTATCCCCTGGAAACAGTCTACCTGTATCTTACTTACTATCCCTGGAAACAGTCTACCTGTATCTTACTTACTATCCCTGGAAACAGTCTACCTGTATCTTACTTACTATCCCTGGAAACAGTCTACCTGTATCTTACTTACTATCCCTGGAAACAGTCTACCTGTATCTTACTTACTATCCCTGGAAACAGTCTACCTGTATCTTACTTACTATCCCTGGAAACAGTCTACCTGTATCTTACTTACTATCCCTGGAAACAGTCTACCTGTATCTTACTTACTATCCCTGGAAACAGTCTACCTGTAGCTTACTCACTATCGCCTGGAAACAGTCTACCTGTATCTTACTTACTATCCCTGGAAACAGTCTACCTGTAGCTTACTCACTATCGCCTGGAAACAGTCTACCTGTATCTTACTTACTATCCCTGGAAACAGTCTACCTGTAGCTTACTCACTATCGCCTGGAAACAGTCTACCTGTATCTTACTTACTATCCCTGGAAACAGTCTACCTGTAGCTTACTCACTATCGCCTGGAAACAGTCTACCTGTATCTTACTTACTATCCCTGGAAACAGTCTACCTGTAGCTTACTCACTATCGCCTGGAAACAGTCTACCTGTATCTTACTTACTATCCCTGGAAACAGTCTACCTGTAGCTTACTCACTATCGCCTGGAAACAGTCTACCTGTATCTTACTTACTATCCCTGGAAACAGTCTACCTGTAGCTTACTCACTATCGCCTGGAAACAGTCTACCTGTATCTTACTTACTATCCCTGGAAACAGTCTACCTGTAGCTTACTCACTATCGCCTGGAAACAGTCTACCTGTATCTTACTTACTATCCCTGGAAACAGTCTACCTGTAGCTTACTCACTATCGCCTGGAAACAGTCTACCTGTATCTTACTTACTATCCCTGGAAACAGTCTTACCTGTATCTTACTTACTATCCCTGGAAACAGTCTACCTGTATCTTACTTACTACCCCTGGAAACAGTCCACCTGTATTTTGCAGAATACTGTACACAGGATTCTGAAGAAAAAGAAACAAAAACACTGTCGATATTCTTATAGTACTAATGTTTATATAGAAGTTACATGTTACAAATATATATATAAATCAATATTTTCTTTGCACACAACTGCTCAAGAGGTGGAAATAAACTCCTGAAAAATCATTTTCTAGAACGGCTCAGTTATTAGAAGCAAAACGAATCTTGTGGGAACATAAAAACGTGCTGAAAAAGGTTTTATTGGCAGCGTTTGGAAATTGGTGATGAAAACTGATAAACTTCGAGTCTTCCTGCAGTGGTAACAAAACCAGTCAATATAAATAAATTATGCATCATTGAGTTTAAAGTCACTGAGGCATTACAGTATCAAAATCTTTGTCCGGAATCCCTGGTCTGCAGCCGAGAGAGAGGGAGAGAGCGGAAAAAGGTGTCCAAAAAAAGCAAAACAAAACCAATAAAAAAAACCCACAAACAAACAAACTGAAATCATGTCTCTCAGAGAAGCTTATTCTATAGGGAGCAGCGCCTGGAAGAACTTAAAATTTTAATTAGAAAAAGTTTTAAGGGTCCTAATTTCATGCATCGAGCTAAGTAATTAGTGGCCGAGTGAATGCGGTTAAAATACAGGAACCCCGACTGCGACGAGTCAAAATAAACCAAAATCTAACAACAATCATCGGCCATTCCTGTGCCTACATCTGCTGAGTAGAATTCCCGTTCCAAGTGTTGTTTTCGTCCTCGTCGTCTTGTGTCCGCAACCGGTAGATTTTACCTTCTTTTTTAAACTCGTCTGCGCGTTTTTCAAGCACCCTTTTCCGAACCGTTTCCCTGGGAAATATAGAGACGAATAAGTGGTCAGTAAATGGAAGGGGGATAAACAAGGTTCTGAGGTGGTTCTGTCCCAAATTAAAGATTGTCCCCCGACGATTGGCCAGCTCACAGTGATTTGTATCATGCACACTTACTTCTTAGGCTCCGAGCTGCCGGGTGCTGGGGAACTGTCCTGCTGTGAATAAGTAGTGGCTCCTTCTGTGTGTTGTGCTGGGGGCGGGCTGCTAAATAAGAAGCTGCTCAGAAACCGCCATACGGCAAGGAGGGGATATAGCAGAGTACCCAATAGGCCCCAGACGCCTGTGTCGGACGACGGTACCATGGCCCGAGCCGGCCTTCCCGCCTATAAACACAAGACAGACATGTAGAACATAAGGCATGTAGCTACTGTATCCGTGTAGACGGGATTCAAACTTAGCAAACATTTATTTCAGCACAGGTACAAGCCGACATATACTCTACCCAACGTACCTGCTATGCCAAGTACTATTCCTAGTGCCTGCTGTACCCACGCTCTGCACTCTGCTGTGCTTCCCCGGTTACTGATATTACATCTAATTTAGGATATCCTTTTATTTATCCCAAGCATATTTAATGTGTTCTAACGTGCTATCCTCTACCCCCTCAGATGGGAGGCTATTCCACTTATCTATCACCCTTTCAGTGCAGTCATTTTTCCGCACATTTCCTCTGAACCCACCACCTTCCAGTTTATATTCATGCCCTCGTGTTCTATTACACCTCTTTCTTTGAATAATGTCCCCTCCTGTACATGGCTACTCTCCTTGATATATATGAAAGCTGCTATCATGTCCCCCCTCTCCCTTCTCTGCTCCAAGCTATACATGTTACTTCCTCTAGCCTTTCTTGGTATGATTTGTTACAAAGGCCATGGACCATTTTAGTTGCTCTTCTTTGCACAGTCTCTAATGTATTTATGTCCTTCTGGAGATATGGCCTCCAGAACTGATCACAGCGTTTGTAATGTATGGGGAAGGAAGTAGGAATTATTATTAACCCACATATGATGCCCTTGTTATCTCTCTTGCTATACACACAAATCACATTACTTGGTGTTTCATCAAATTAGTTCCAAAATGCAAATGAATATTATTCAGCCCCCCAAAAAATGGGCCTGTATTCAGAGTAACGGACGTAAAAATCGCTAAACACCGGACGTCTGGTACTCGGGCCATGATCTTCCTCCAGCATCAAGTGTACTTTAAATAGTGAAAGACACAAAACAATGGCGTTTTTGTGGACTTCACAGTAGAGAGCGAGGTTACAGAAAATGAGCCTGTGAGCACATTACAGTTACAGCTGAAGGAATGAAAATGGTGGAAAGTGGAAAAAGGACCTTTGATCGCTGCTTGGGCAATCGGGCTCTTAGTGAAGGGGGTTCCATTGGTGGTGTATTTGTAGTATGCTCTATAAAGTTAAGCAAAAAGAAAGTCCACACTTCCGCACAAAGCACAACTTCAACACTTCACAGAGCACCTACCGGCAAGATGACGATGGACGCACTAGGCGCCAGTTCCAAAGAAAGCAGTGATTTCCCATAATCCTCTTTGATAAAGTCTCTCCGAGGAAACATGGAGGCTAAAGAAAAATTGCTGTAGGTGTTCCCGACTTTCTGCAATGGCAAATACAGAAACCATATTAATATGCTATGCCCACCCCCCTACACTCACAGCTTAGTGATCTTCCTAGGAGTGTTCTATTACACCTTTTCTTTTGAAAAATGGTACCCTCCTCAAGCTGGTCACAACCCTTGATATATATGAAAGCTGCTTTCATGTCCCCCCCTCTCCCTTCTCTGCTCCAAGCTATACATGTTTAGTTCCTCTAGCCTTTCTTGGTATGATTTGTTACAAAGGCCATGGACCATTTTAGTTGAACTTCTTTGCACAGTCTCTCATGTATTTATGTCCTTCTGGAGATACGGCCTCCAGAACTGATCACAGCGTTTGTAATGTACGGGGAAGGAAGTAGGAATTATTATTAACCCACATATTATGCCCTTGTTATCTCTCTTGCTATACACACAAATCACATTATTTGGTGTTTCATCAAATTAGTTCCAAAATGCAAATGAATATTATTCAGCCCCCCAAAAAATGGGCCTGTATTCAGAGTAACGGACGTAAAAATCGCTAAACACCGGACGTCTGGTACTCGGGCCATGATCTTCCTCCAGCATCAAGTGTACTTTAAATAGTGAAAGACACAAAACAATGGCGTTTTTGTGGACTTCACAGTAGAGAGCGAGGTTACAGAAAATGAGCCTGTGAGCACATTACAGTTACAGCTGAAGGAATGAAAATGGTGGAAAGTGGAAAAAGGACCTTTGATCGCTGCTTGGGCAATCGGGCTCTTAGTGAAGGGGGTTCCATTGGTGGTGTATTTGTAGTATGCTCTATAAAGTTAAGCAAAAAGAAAGTCCACACTTCCGCACAAAGCACAACTTCAACACTTCACAGAGCACCTACCGGCAAGATGACGATGGACGCACTAGGCGCCAGTTCCAAAGAAAGCAGTGATTTCCCATAATCCTCTTTGATAAAGTCTCTCCGAGGAAACATGGAGGCTAAAGAAAAATTGCTGTAGGTGTTCCCGACTTTCTGCAATGGCAAATACAGAAACCATATTAATATGCTATGCCCACCCCCCTACACTCACACCTTAGTGATCTTCCTAGGATAGGGCTTCCCCGATCAGGGGGGTTTGTACACGTAAATGCTGCTGTTCTTCAGCGTCGCTTGCCACTATTACCTGTGCAGCAAACTGTCGAGCTTCCTCCAGAAGAGCCTCTGACGGGAACTGATTTGTGAAGGAAGAGCCATCAGGAAGTCTGAAATGTATCCTGGCGACAGTCCTGGGAGGTGAGGAAGAGCAATGTTAGACAGGTATACTGACACCTGGAGACGTGCAGACACCAGGACAATGCGTTCATCACCTTCTCTCTCTCTGTGCCGCCTCCCTCCTGGCATCCATCTCGGCCTGTCGTGTCTGTAATTCCGCTGCCTTTGCCGCTTCCTGTTCTTCTTTATTCTTTGCAAAGCGGGCGGCTCGTTCGGCACGATCCTGCAAAGTGATAACAACGCCATGATAAATCAGTCTACAGTGTACAGTGATTTACAGATGATAGTCGGTCATATACAACAAAACTGCAACATCCCGAGATGCTTTTATTGGTCTATGTAGTGCAAGGCAACGTAATGACTCTGGTGATGGTGGAACTAAAACTGCCAGCTACACAAGATGGCCTCCAGAACGATGTCCCATCATGCTTTGGGTGGGTGGCTGACATAGCAGGCTGGGAGAGGTATCTAAAGCATGCCTCGAGTTTATATAGAACAAAGATGCGGAAAGCTATTAGGCTTACACTAAACTTCAATGTGGCAGACACAGATGGGAATAATCACAGACATCAGAAGCGGAGGGCACCCAAAAAATCTGCCACCCACTTTGTAACAAGTTTAGCACTTTAGACTGGATTCTGGCTGTACTCAGAACCCTTCCTTAAGAGTCCGTACCCCCTGTCATATAAAAGGTGACGGTTTGGAAGTCTGGGCAGCACAGAGGGCATTTATCCTTCCCTCACTGTACTATCGGCATACCTACCCATCCCACGCTGGGCGTATGAGGCGTCCACCTCTGGCCTCGTTGCTGGAAACACAACAACTGAAATAGCTCCAGAATTCCGCAAATCAGCTAATGAATGCATTACGGATGCATAAGTGCTCCGTGTGAGCCATATGCGCATGCGTGTACACGCCAGTTCTGTATCAAGCGCACTATGAAGGGTTCTGGATTCCACACTGTAAGCCTTTCAGACGGTGGGGCTTGTCCGCATGGTGGGCAGGGGAGGTATTTAAATCGTACAGTAAGGGATTGTTTGACCATCACGTGCCAGGACCATGTTAAGTGGGGCGTGTGTGTGTGTGTAAGACAGTTAAGTTAGGGTCCAGGGTACGAAAGTAGCGTCCATGAGAGTGAACGACCATCACACGTCTGGATCACAGGATCGCGCTTTGTGTAAGGTCGTTTCTGCTGCATAGACTTACGAGCGCTGAGCGTGCTTAATTCTGGATCTGGACCCTAGCACAGAAATCCGGATTTAGAGGATCCAGATCCCTGCTGGGAATGCGGTTCGGTCACACGAGCTAAATACGGGCGTTATCCGATCCTCGCACATTTTACAGACGTCAATATCCGGCCATGTGCAGAAACGTCCTATGTAAATAAAGACTTATGTCCTAGACCCACAAATAAACATTTGCTTCTAGAGCGTCACGACACAATGACCGATCACCAAGGCATTAATGACGTGTGACGGCCAGGTGCAGATGGAAGAGGCTTCTACCTGGGCAATTTGTTGCCTGATCCGGTCCAGGGCCGCCTTATCCTCCGCCTTCTCCCGGTTCCTTTCCTCCAGCGCCCGCTTCGTCTGCTCGTCCTCCTGCTTTCTTTTATACTCCAGCAGATCCTTCCCCACTTTTCTCCTGTCCACTTCCCTCTTGATCTCTTTCTGAAGAAAACCAGAGAATCACAGTCAGCAACCAGCGTATTTCAGGGGAGGGGCACACTGCCACGTGCATTACATAAATGGCATCCGGACTAGTGTTTTGATGGCACTTAGGCCTCGTTTATGACCACATGCAATGATATCTTAGACGTATGATCAGAGCAGGTGCAAAAGGCAAAAACACACCACACCTGGGAACAGATTCCCATCCTGGCTCAGCAATGGTGTGGAAAGAGGCGGAGCAAAGAACAGGTGCATGATGGGAGTGCTTCTTGGTCACATGGAAACCAGTTATTACTACTTACCTCATGCTCTTCCTTCTGTTTCTGCTCCATTTTCTTTTCCAGTAATGATGTTATCCTAAATCAAATAAATAGTTTACAAAAAGCTCATCTGTGTCCACAAAATAATATTTAAAGTAAAGGCGGGTAAAAAATAAAAATAAAATAAAAAAAATTATCAGAATCACAATTTGTAAAATCAGCTTTTCCCATCATCCTCTCAAACCACTCATATAGGCCCGTATTCAGAGTACCGGACATATAACATATACGTCCGGTGTTTAGCGTTTTCAGACCGCATTTACGTAATCTACGTAAGAAAAAGATACGTAGATTACGTTAGAAAATGACTACGCATGCGCAGCAGTAAAATTTGCTAAACACCGGACGTACATGTTATACATCCAGTACTCTGAACATGGGCCATAGACAGGATCAGGATACCAAGGAGCGTAAAGAGACCAGGGATAGCGGCTGGCTGCAGGCTGGATTTTTCTGATATAGAGCATGGGCAAAAAAATGCAAAGTAGACAGTTACTAAGACCTGCACTGCACGTTCAACTTACAATGGGGCTGGATCCAGACTTAAGTAAGTGCTTGAAGTTAGTTACTCCTGGGCTAAACCATGTTGATTGCAGGGGGAGTCAGGATAATGGTATTCTTTGCATGCAGGGATATATCTAGGAATTGCTTACTGCACACAGATACTGACCAGCTTTACTATCACACTGTTATTTATCACCTCTCATCTCTAATACTATTATATTATTATTATATTATTACACAGATACTGACCAGCATTACTAT
>WWET01000454.1:200271-231618 GCA_011038615.1 Limnodynastes dumerilii | reverse complement strand
AGGAGGAGTTGGAGACGGTGGAGGAGGAGGAGGAGGAGGAGTTGGAGATGGTGGTGGTGGAGGAGGAGTTGAAGATAATGGTAGATGAGGAGTTAAAGATAATGGTGAATGAGGAGGAAGGTGAGGTGGTGGAGGAGGCGTTGGGGATGGTGGTTGAGGAGAAAGTGAATATGGAAGAAATGGAGAAGGTGAAGGCATAGGAGATGGAAAATACCAAAAAACAGATATTCCAAACGATAAATAACACTACCTGAGGGCACAGAAGGAGTTGGAGATGGTGGTGGTGGAGGAGTTGAAGATAATGGTGGATGAGGAGTTGAAGATAATGGTGAATGAGGAGTTGGAGAAGGTGGTGGAGGAGGCGTTGGGGATGGTGGTTGAGGAGAAAGTGAATATGGAAGAAATGGAGAAGGTGAAGGCATAGGAGATGGAAAATACCAAAAAACAGATATTCCAAACGATAAATAACACTACCTGGTATGAGGGCACAGAGGAGTACTGCACCATTACCCCATGGATGGGATTGGCAACATTGCCATGTTGGCTGTTGACTAGTGGCTGATTCTGAGGTTGTTGCAGGTTGACCATGCCCTGGTAGTTTGGTTGCTGGTTTGGCATCACCGCTGGGTAGCCTAAGAAAAAGGAAAAAACTATATAAACGTCTTAGCATTAAAAGGGACCAGTCATGTATGCATAGCAGCAGCCAATCTGTGGGCTGAACTTGAGCATGAGGAAACGTCCACTATTAGAGGTCTTTAGATTTGATGTCAATGAAGAACAAGAAACTGAAACTTCCATTTTGTTGGTCCAAACCCTCCCCCCAGCTTCCTGCACCCCCAGGCTTCTAAACAACCAAACACGTTTCTCTCTATTCAGATGTTCACTTGGGTTTCATTTTCCGCCCATGCAAGAACAGATACTCCCTACTGTGCATCAATAAAGACACAGATCAAGCGATGCAGTCGGCAGTCATGTGACATCAAATCGCAGCGGCACTTTCAACTCTGCAAAACCACAGAATGGGGTCTTATTTACACTTCAATGGTAAAATAAAAATAAAAGGATGTTCCACCTTTAATGGACCAGCCAACTGATATCACCGTCTTATTAAATGATTCATCCGGTAAAAAAAAAAAGTAGCATTTAAAAGGAATTTTAAGCATCTTAATTTAATTGCAATTCAGGTTGCACAAACTTAGAGAAGAAAGTCATCTTAAATACATGCATGATAAAATGACATAATGAAGAAAGTTCTTTAATGGTATTATCCCAATATACAAGATATTTACATGTTCTGAAAATTCTAAACCTAATCATTATAAATACAAAAAAATGATATATTTATATACAGCAAAACACGCAGGAATGAAGAAACAGATAGAAATCCATATTCATGTCTTTAGAAATACAGCAGGATAAAGAGGTTCTCACACCCGTGTGCATGCCCTGTATAACATGGAAGATATTTAGGATCATTCACCCAACTAAAGAAATCCAATTTCATACGAGTACCGAGGAATAACAAGATATTACACTTCTGTGGGTACAGCATAAAGCAATTATAAATATAAAATGCAACACAAACACACACACACACACACACACACACACACACAGCTCCCATTAACCCAACAGGGCACAAATACATCCAAGGAAACATGACTTTGAGGTATTATAGACAGGGGTCCAAGAAGAGGAGGAAGTGGCTGGAAAAGAGACCGGTTCACTGTGAGAAACGTAAACCCTCTCAGACAGCGCCCCGGGCCCGAATCCCGCCCCTCTGCGTCACTATTCTTATTTGGGGGGGGGGGGGGGAAGAAAGGGGGGTGGCTGGTAAAAAGGGGAAAAAAGGGGGGTGGAGTAAAAAAAAAAAAAAAAAAAAACAGACCAACCTACCTGCTTGATGGTGGTGGACAGACTGTGGCAGTGCTTGGTTTGGTTGAGAAGTGAACTGGACAGACGTGACGGGGCGAAACTGTTGGCTGGAGTGGGGGAACTGGTTGGGAGCGCAATAGCAGGTTGGTATCTGGAAGGAATGAAAACAAATAGAAATAATTACCAAAAATCACAGAATGAAAGAGCTATTTTGCAGAATAATAATTTAATAGCAATCTAAAAAAAAATACCACAGAATAGTTTTTTATTTTTGACTGCCTTTGTGTCATGTGACTGTTTGCTGAGAGGTTTAGGAACACCCCTTTAAGGTTTGTTTTCTGGCATAATAGGACATGCTGATAGTCTGGGATCCTGTGGTCGTGTGTATTTGACATAGTTTTCCCCTCCAAAAAAAACTTTGAACAAACTGTTTTGCGCATCAGGAAAGTTACAGTAAAGGGGGTAAGATGAGTCTATTTTAAGTATCGTTCTCCAACAGCGAACCGTCAAAATTTTTGCGACTGCTGCAAAAAAAAAACCCTGCAGCTATAGACGAGTCAAGACGTGAATGGCGCTCCCCTAACCCTGACCCTTATCCTCGCCCTCCCCCTCTATCACACTAACCTTCCATCACCAATCAGCAATAAACCCTGTATGAGAACTGTCCCTAGGAGAGACCTCACCTGTTGGATGGATTGGGGTTGTAGGTATCCCTGTGGCTGCAGCACCGAAGCGTTGACAGGCTGGCTGGAGGCAGAGTAGTTGGGTGGCGGGACAGACTGTCCGAGCGGTGGTGGCGGAGGCGGTGGTGGCGCCATGATGTAGCCAGACTGTGGCGATGGCTGAAGCACCACGGTGGATTGGAACATGGTAGAATGAGCATCTGAAGACTCTGCCGATGGCTGCCTGCCGAGACTCATATGGCTAAATTGAGAGCCCAGGTTGTCTGGCTGAAGGTACAAAAACAACAAAACAAAAAATGATTACAATAACCAAAAAGAGGACAATAAAATCAGAATATGCAGGGGGACAATTTAAAGGGATAACCCCTGCCCCCCCCTGCAAAATAAATAGTCAATTCCACAATGATATTCTTTAAAGCATAACATTTGAGGCTTTTCTCCCTTTGACTCTAAACATTGAATATTCTTCCTCCACCTAAGCTTACCTGCCCTCCCCATCCTCATCATTGTGTCTCCTGTTTATTTGCCCTCTCTCACTTAGCATGTTAGCTCTTATAAACAGGGTCCTCCTACCTCCTGTCATCATCTCTTCCCACCTTTTTCTCTCTACTGTCTAGCGCTCTCCTTATTCATCTGCTCCTACACACATATCCAGCATCTCTATCTTCCATACATATTATCTCTCTCCTTATTCACCTGCTCCTACACACATATCCAGCATCTCTATCTCCATACTTATTATCTCTCTCCTTATTCATCTGCTCCTACACACATATCCGGCATCTTTATTTTCCATATATACTGCTCTGCTATTTTTGTACTATGTTATTTTTGCATTGTACCTTTATTGTATTCCTTATTCTATGAGTTTATACCTTGTATTAATTATTGTATTGTATATGTAACTACTGGCTTTCCTATTGCCTCTGTACGGTGCATGCTAATACCATGTAGCGCCTTACAAATAAACGATGATAATAATAATAATAATAATAATGATAAAGTAAAAGGTAACAGAGGATGAAAACCACAAGAGCGCACACACCTACAATCACGTTACCGGACAAACACAGGTCAAATGGAAGGATCGCATCTTATGTGCTGTTTAACATTCATCTGATTTGATAGAACCCCATTGGGTCAAAAGCGCAGTCTGTACGTACTTCGCAATGATTAGCTCGAAGCCTGAAGTTTTGATTACCCTTTGGACAGACTGTAATCAAAGGTCGCAAGTATAGGTGTACACTCATGTATCGGCACTGTGGGACTTCCTATTGGGAGTGATATCGATCAACACATTGCACTGAACGAGTGATCTGAAAAGGTGAGCACCTGGCTTTATGGATGTGGATAATGAAGGAACCCAGACATGAATCGGTAGATCAGTAACAGCCAATCCAGACTCATGGATGCTGGTGGCCATGTAAAAACTACAAAGGGAGAATTTAGCCAATAGATCAAACGCTAGTTGACAAAGGCAGATTCTATGCTGGTTGACTGAGAAACTCAGAGACGGCCTTTCTGGAGTCCCAAAACATTATGCATCTCCCATGTTCATAATACAGTCCAATAGGGACCTGTATCCTCCTTGATGTTTAAATGTCAGCAAAGTGCCATGGAAGCGTAGAACATTACAATGCTGGCCGTATATCAACCATATGCATTAAGTGAATTGCTAATTTAATGGACTTATACCACTACAGAGGTTCTCTTGGACTTGGTTGATTGGAATTGCTTTGTCATTTTGATGGACTATTTGCATGAATTTCAATGTGTTCTACTGTCGATACATTCCTGCAAGCAGCAGTTTATCCTACATTGAGATTCCTATTAATGGAATATGGTGGCATGTCTGCTATGGCATATTGATGTGATGTCTTCTCTGGATCGTAGGCTCAAATGCACACCTATCTGAACACTTGTGACTGGATGCTACACTACTCTTTCTTTATTGTGATTAATAAAACTTTTTGTATTTTTTTTTGCTACTGAAGACTGTGTGCTGGCTCCATATTCACGATATGTTTTTTTTTTTACTATATATAAAACTAGATCTATAAAATACAGGTGTGCTTCGCAATCCATATCTTTGTATAAGTAGTAAGGAGGTTTCCTTGGTTCTGTTTATATAGCTCTCACTGCAGCTGGTTATTTTGCACTTTCAAGGTGATAACACCATTATGTTGAATCAACATAATTTCCATCTACCGTCCCTGAAGACAGCAGAAAAAGCTTAGAAAAGCAGAGTTTACAGTGCCCCAGGAACATCCCTGAAGTCCTCAAATAATTAAGAAAATAGATAACTCTGCCAGCACTGCGTAAGCAGAATCTCGGACAATCTATAAAAATGACAAGCCAAAAGCGTTGATTAGAGAGCCCTCGAGGATAATTATGCTTGTTTCAGATAATTACACGTATCGCAATGTACAAAAAAAAAAAACCAAAAAGGAGATGTAGTGAGTGAGATAGACCAGATTTGGATGAGCTCTGAACTCCCAGCGGGTCCTGTTTATCTGTAATTATTACAATCATTCATTCTTAGCATCTAAAGACCTCGTATCAAAGACCCGATTATGCGGTGATCGTAATCTCCAACTGCAGTGAGGAAGCGAGGGGATCGGATCCACGCATTTGTACGAGCACTTTATTAACTACTCGTCTCACTCAAAAACATAAAAAAATAAAGCTTTACTATCCGACCGCAAGCTCTTTATCATGTCCTGGTGTAACTTTTCTAACAATCAACAGTCAATTTGTGTGAAGCTGGTAGTTAATTTGCAAACACACGGATATATGAATAGGGCGGCACAACTATTCCTCCGTATCCAATGCTCTGGATCCAGCCCGGAGTCTTAAACAGGTCATGATACTTTTACAAGAATGGCAGATTCAGGACACATTTCTGTACTTGTAGTTTGTCTACTTGTGTCGTATAGCTTGGAATTCATTCCTTTTTCCATCTAATAATAATTATTTCAATGGATAGAGGTCTGTCTGCTAGATCGCTCCGAGAGACCCTAATCCAGTTCATCTGACTTACACCGACTGTTCTCACGGGTAACGTGACAGATCTGGTTATTGAGACGCTAACGACCAATAAGAGGTCTCTGCGGTAAACTTTCAGTACGTTCATTGTGTCTTATATCCTGTAGAGGTCCTAATGATCCTCTTGTAAGGGAGTTTACATTATTTGGCCATTTATAACTTCTGCTAGACAAAGACATCTATTCGCGGAAAAAGCTGAAGAATTTATAAATACAAATTAAAAAAATAAAATAAATGAAAATGAGCTCCCTTTAGAGGTTTAATGTTGTATTAAAAGCAATAAGACCACATTAAACAAGTCTTCATCTGCCTACGCTTTTGCCAATAGAAGACACTAATGAAAATACATCCAATTCAACAAACGCAGACTATTTACAGCTAAACAGAGATTCAGCCTGCTGTATACAAGATGCTTTAGTCTGGTGATGTGAAGAAATGTTGTTTCTAATTATAAGGGTCTAACTATAAAGATTATGAATAAGCGATGGACTCTAGTACCCCCCAGTATCTACGGACACAAGTTCAAATACATATAAATACATAAATAAACCTAAATATCTACCAGGTTGGACCAAGAAAAAGAGCAAAAAATATATATTTCTGTGTGAGTAGCTTCTATTTGGTTTCTATAAATATAAATAGTATTACACTAAGACGTTTTTCATCATATCTCAGCTTAAAGGAGACGTTGATGCTACGTTACCAGCTGCTGTATGCTCTGTCTGAGAAGAACCCTACTGTAATGCACTATTTCCAGTTAATAAGGATTTGTAAATACAGAGCTTAGAATCTGACACCCCCTGAATCCATTTCATGCCGCCTCTCGTTTCTATTATAAACTCTAATTCACAGAGTTTCCTTGAACTAAAATGCTACAACTGTGTAGAACAATCTTCAATTCACGCTTAATGATCGTTATTATCACAATATGAAGTTCTTTTTTCCTTTAATACATTTTTAAAATGAAGATGCAAAAGTCTAAACAAGAGAATCCCAGGAAACCCATGAACATAATATGAAGGGAATTCCCAGCGCAGCGGAACAATTTAACTTAATTAAAAAAATGTCTGAAGGAAGATTTAGTACAATAAAGGCGGTATCATGAACGCCAGACAGTGTACGCGTCTTATCCGCCCTGGGTGATGAATCAATCACCTAATACTTAGAAGAGTTCATGCTCGCAGAGGACGATACATGGATAAAGTTAATCAATTTTTGGTAGAAAAATATATATTAAAAAACAAAACAAAAACAAAAAAACCACAAATAGCTCAATATAGCATAAAAACTTTCAAATAGAAAACAATATAGTAATCATTTGTTATTTTTGTATTAGGGTAAAACACATGGAGAGAGGTGCTCATACAATGTGAGATTTCAGGATGCTTTAGATTTAATTTACAAGCATTTTTCTGTTATTAAAACTATATATTGTGCTGGTTATCGTTAATGTATAACAAATGGTGTCCAAACCAATCCATTTTTAAATAATTTTTTTTGTGTGTGAGAATGACTACTTTGGGTAAGGATAAAAAACTGGAAATCAATCAATCCTGTAAAATTATAATTATGTACGCAAGACATTAATTTAAGTATTATGGGTGGAGTCTAAATTCATAAGACTGATTTATTATTATAATTTCTTTGAAAAATTCTAATTGCTTTAACACAGCCAATCATCAAAGAAGCGATGGCGCTGACAATGTACCAGCTACCTCTAGACACTGGATGCATATGTTATGTGGACAGCCTATTAACTAGCTTTGAAGCAATGACATCATCAAGGTCACTGCTCCATTATTCATGAGACCTGGCTTATATACCAGTGTATTCATGGGGTTCTCAAAGAAATGAGCTAACACTCATGACAAAGGGTATAAACAGTAGTTCCCGGGGCGGCTTATTTCGGATTGTGGCTAATTTTGTGTATTGCCCATGCGTCCCTGCTAAGCAATCAGCAGACATAGAAGGAACAGTCTGGACCAGACCTCTTCAAGAAGGGTGTGTCCCCCCAAAGATAGTGTACTCCATTGTTTATGGTTCCCTCTCTCCTTTGCTCAGGGATCTGGTTAGTTAATTATTATTGCCAAGGTTTCTCCATACAGATACATATAGAAATATACAAGTAATGGTTGAAAGACTTGAGAGTTTTAGCATTATTGCTAAGAAATTGTTCAGTGAAAATATTAACTAGAGGTAACTCAAATCCCTGCACAGAACCGTCGCTGATTTCCAGAGCCTCCAACATGACCCATTCCACCAGGTACACAATACTCCACTCCTGAGCTTCCAACAAGTGGTTACCGTAGTAACGGACAGTTGGAAGCATTTTGTACCTAATGGAATGGGTCATGTTGAAGATCTATCTTTCTATTCAAATAGCTGGCAAATGCTCCCCATTTATTACATACAGCTTTGGTTTGTGTTTGTTTGCACAGATGGTTCCATTACATAACTCCCAACAATCCTGATTTTGGCAGGACAGTCCGTCCTTTAGGGGCTCTGCACCGATCAGTAGATCTTTGCCCCAATGGAGGAAAAGACTTTAAGGCTTGTTCCGTCATCGCTGTTTAATATGCAGCCATTCTAGCAGAACGGCATTGTGACCACACCTTCACGGTTGAGATCCTGCCCCCTTACGGCATAAAAACACCCCCTGTTCCGACTCCTACACGGATCCCATTATGTGCATTTTGCAGTTTTAGGTTGGTATTTGTACACCAAACATGCATTCATAGAAAAGACAAGCACAATGCAAAGATCAAGACAAAGACCACAACAATCCACAGGCAGAGAAGAAGAGATAGTACCACAGTGTACTGCTGAGAGGGTGAGACTTGCAGGAGCGGGGGTGGATAAGAGACGGCTGGGTACTGAACAGGCTGCGAGGAAGACAGCAGAGACCGGATAGGCTGGAGGAGGAGTGACAATTAAAACAAAACCGTGTTAATAAGACAGGAACAACAGACACGGAAAGACATAACTGAGCACCCAGTCACCACACACAGGGGAGACGACCATTATCCCCCAATAACTCATGCTGACCAGGACAATGACCCACTGTGAGGTATACATAGTCCAGAGGGAACGCTTTGCATGCTGGGTAAGCACAAAAAATATGGCTGCATCCACCATGTGTGGGGGAAGGGTACATCTCAGAAAAAGAAAGTCAGGGAAAACATCATCAATACAATTCATGTAATAATACATCACAATTATAACTGTTTATTAATAAGGCACACACAGAGGAGACAGTGGTCCAGTACACAACATCCCCAATACTGCGATACCAGCTACCTCTAGACATTAGACACATTATGTGGACAGCCTATTACAGACCCTCCAACATGACCCATTCCATTAGGTACAAAATGCTCTACTCCTGACTTTTCAACTGTTTGTTACTATGGTAACCACCTTTGTTAAAGAAATCTGTGCTTCTCAAACATCAGTTACTCACTTGGTTTTAATGAATTGACAGTTGGAAGCTCAGGAGTGGAGTATTCTAATGGAAGGGGTCATGTTGGGTATGCTATTAACTAGCTTTGAAGCAATGACATCATCAATGTCACTGCTCCATTATTCATGAGACCTGGCTTATACACCATGACAAAGGGTATAAACAGTAGTTTGCGTTGAACGGGGGGGGAGGGGGCTTCTTTTGGACTGTGGCTAATTTTGTGTATCGCCCATGCGTCCCTGCTAATCGATCACCTGGACTCCCAGCAGTGTTCATGTAACAAGCAGTAGAGGGAAGGAGGCAATATACAAACCGGAGTCTAAAATACTAGAAATAATGGCAAACAGTCAACGATCGACTTAAATAACATTCAACGGGCTGGACACAGAACCGTGGCTGATGCGACTGCAGCGTTATTCCAATGGCGAATCGCTGTGCAATCCTTAACCCCAAACCCACAAAATCTAACAAACAATCTCAATACTAATAATTACATGATTACTTCATTAAATTATATTTTGTCCGCTGCATAACTACCTAAAATGTTGTCTCTAATATACAAACGCATGGGGACGGATCCAGACCACGGCTTAGGTTCGTGCGGGGTTCTGAAACGACGCAATGTGAGGAGACTGTACGCCCCTTCACTCTCCTCTATTGGCTACATGTCCAGAACCCTGCCTTAACTTATATGCAAGGCTCCGTGTTCCTCCCCTGCCCTTCATTTGCATGCCTATCCCTGCGCAACTGACGTGTCTGGCCCTTCATCGGACCTTCTAACACGTGGAAGTGGAGTTCCATATTTAGACGGTATGCTTGTGTGACATACGGCGCACGCATCCGATGTGCGCAAGTCTCCTGACTTTATTCATTCCGGATCTGCCCAATTATGAACAATAATAACTTCAGAAAATTACTATTTTTTTTTCTAAATAAGATGCTTAGATTGTGTGTAACACAGGCCTCCATAACGACAGCTCCAGCATACAGACCATATTCACAACCAAGGGCCAGATTTACTAAGCTGCAGGTTTGGAGAAGTGGAGATGCTGCCCATAGCAACCAATCAGATTTTAGCTGACATTCTCTAGTATGCAAAAAGAAAGTGAGAGCTACAATCTGATTGGTTGCTATGGGCAACATCTCCACTTTTCCAAACCTGCAGCTTAGTAAATCTGGCCATAAGAGTGAGTTAGGTGCGGACAGACCCGCTCCTAACCCACCCCCCCATAGGGCTACTTTATCTTACCGTGTGGAGTTTCCTTAAGAAGGACACTGCCTCTCCCCTTCCTCTCCAGCTAATCTAATCCCTCTCCCCTCCCGCGTCTAACTAAACACTCCGAGGCGGCATTAGTACGTCTCTTTCTAATTAAACTACTCTGTGCGTTCGTTAAAGACCGCACGGAGGCAGATGGCGGAAATGTACTACCGTGCATGCGCAGTAGTTAAATTCTTAAAATTACGCACCTAAGAAGCCGGAGCTTTTCAGGTGTAAATCTGGTCCTATGTCTCTAAGTTATGTAAAAACTAACAGGAATACAAGTTGATGACAAGTGAATGTGAATGTGAGTGTGAGTGGTCATTGGTGTTTAGCTAAACGTGTCTCATGTCCGGAGCTGAACTCGCCTGAATAGACAGAACTGGGGGCGGACGCAACTTCCCGGGAGAAACGGGAGAGGATATCAAACAAAATCTCTCTCCACAGCTGTTACACCCGCTCCGAGGCTCCAATCTCCGGCAGCTGCTCTGGCGTGTGGGTATAATGGTGAGTGAACTGGGAAGTCATACGATACCCAGTGCTTTACACGGCCAATCATTTCTCCTTACTCATGATATCCGTGACAGCGATCATGCATGGTAAACGCACCCTGTATGAGACGACTCACAAGCCAAGTCACAGTAACAACACAGCGCGGGATTACAGCAGTGCAGGTCAAAAGCAGCATACAAGAGCGCTGATCCGTGTAATGTGTGACGGGGCCCTGCGCCGTAACAGATGGGAATCACATCGCTGAACAGAACGCTATGACTATCTGCTATGTACTATAAGGGTAGGATATTAAGCCCTTATTTACGATGATTTACTGGAGACCATATAGATTACTAATTGTTTGGCAGGGAAAATATTCTTTATGTTACACCTTAATGATTTGCCTTTCACAAGCGATATTCTGTAAGAGATTAGCACAGAATGAAGCCACCCGCCCAGGGTTATGTCTCCTGAACCATCAAAACGGTCTATTGATGACCGAGGACCACAGACACAGAGAATGCTGGACAGAGACCCGGGTTATAGATTTTCAGTCTAAAAATGGTGGCTCAGTGAGTTGCATTGTGTCTCAGTGCTGAGGTCACAAGTTCGATTCCCGGACAAGGCCTGATCTGTGTGGCGTTTGTATGTTCTCCCTGTGTCTGTGTGGGTTTCCTCCGGGAGCACCGTTTTCCTCCCACACTCCAAAAACATACTGGTAGGTTAATTGCCTGCTGATTGAATTAACCCAAGTCCTATAGCTTTCCTCACACACAATGTTGTGGTGACCATGGCTCTCTTTTTTTTACAAATATACTCCAGTACTAACCCTGAGCTATAGGGGGCGATGTGGAAAGAGTTAGCACTTCTCAGACTACAAACTTGTTTGCCACTCTGATACCCTCTATACCCCATGCGCTTACAGTCACAGATAGCGCTGCAGTTTCGGTTAAGTGCCTGAAGGTTAAATGCATCATGGTTTAAATGGTATATGGTCAATAATTACATTTAAAAGGAGTTATAAAGAAACCCATTATATTAATGAAGATTAGATAGTGATTAGAGAGACTTTAGGTGCAAGATAGACAGATAGGTGTAAATACGGCCTTAAGAAGCTTCTGTGGTGCGTAGATTATCGAAATGACCTACTATGCATGCGTAGTCTATCATTTATGCAATCTACGTACCAGTAAGGTACTTCGATTGCCTCCATGCGGTCTGTGTAGCTTAGTTAGAGAGAGGCCTAATGCCACCTCAGGGAGTGTTGAGGTAGAAGTGGGAGGGATTTAGATTAGCCGGTGCGGAGACGGGGAAAGCCAATCTATGTGTGCAGATTCCTTCTTAAGAAGGAAACTGCGCACGGTAAGGTAAGCTAGCCCTTAAATGCCATAAGGTAACTAAAAACAGGGGACGGGTTAGGGGCTGAACGGGAGAATTAGGTGTGATCTGTCCTCATGTAAATCACTCTTAGGCGTGAACACGATCCATATATAGGAGACAGACACAAGATAATATTTTAGAGGGTCAGCAGAGTCTGCCAGCAGTCCGTTGTCCAGGAGGAAGCAGACAATGTCGCCCTCCTCACCTCCTCTCCGCACAGACTTCACATGTACAGTGACAGAGTTATCATAGGTGACCTTTACCAGTTACCATACGGTATTCTCTCCATAGCCAGTGGTGGTGCAATGGGAAGTACTGTCTGATAAAGATTAGCGGGGAGAGGGGGGTGAGCGAGAGGAGTCCAGCGCTGTACATACCTGCGGCATGATGTGGTTCGGAGCTTGGTGTTGCAAGGATGGGGGGGGAGGTGGTGGTGGCGGAGGTGGATGAGGGGGTGCAGGCACTTGGGTCCTAACCGGTTGCTGAGTCACAGGAGGGTTATACACAACTGGCGTGCCGTCTGGGTTTATAAATGGCTGACCTGTGGAAAGAAGAGACATTCATTTAATCTCCTGCTTAAACACAAGTCTGTTACTAATAGCAAGGCTACATATTATAGTATTTATGCCATACCCTCCAACCTGACCCCTTCCATCAGGTACACAATACTCCGCTACGGAGCTTCCAACCGTCACTCACCTGATTTTAACAAAGTAACTGATGTTTAAAAAAAACTATTTTCTCTTTAATACAAGTGGTTACCATAGTAACAGATTGCTGGAAGCTAAGGAACAGAGTTTTTTGTACCTAATGGAGCGGGTCATTACGTTATAACGTAAAGCCATACATAAAATTTTGGTGCTGTATAAAAAAACCTGTAAAATACAATGCAGCAGGCCTGTTCTCCAGGTGGTGTAAACTACAAGTCCCAGCATTCTCTAACTGCAAAGACAAACCTGATATCTGGCAAAGCATGTTGGGATTTGTAGTTTCATAACCCCTGGAGAGCCACAGGTCAGTCAGCCCTACACTTCACCAAGAACAGCGCACACCTTCATACAATGTATTTTATAACATATGGTTCCACCAACAGTTCCATTCTAATAGTAGCTATCAGACATTAAATTGTAGGAAAATTGTGAAAAGGAAAGAGGGGGAGAGAGAGAGAGAGGAGGGGAGAGAGAGAGGAGGGAGTGTACACAACAGAGCCACCTGCAGTCTGGTAGTAACACTGCACTTAAACCGATTTGTGCTTTTCCTTTAACTTTTTATGTCAGAGTAAAGTTATTTTCAGTTGTGTGCAAGAAAACAATAAACACATTGCTTTTTCTAGAAATATAATGAAACATTTTTACAAAAGTGACAAATGCATCACAGACAGGATCAGACACAGGAACCATTTTACTCAAACGTCCAGGAGCATTCTGTGCATTTCTTATATGTAAATAGTTTCTATTTTGTTTTTGAAGGATTTAACCACACAGCCATGAGCTGTATATAAATGCTCAACAAAACACATTTAACACATTAACCTAATGCATGCCAAACCCATAAATAAGAAAACATATTTACACATGTTTATATATTTAAAAAAAATAAATTGCTATTTTAGAGAATTTTTCAAAAAAATGGGGAAAAAAAAAAAATCCAAATTCATGGTCCGAACACTGCAGCTTCAAAGCAAAATCAAAGACCGGAAAGAACCAATCAGATGTTAGCTATTATTTCCTTTGTCTACTGCAGTCTACAATATGAAAGTTCCAATCAGATTGGCTCATATAAAATGTTTCATAAAGCCCCCCCCCCCCCATCACTGACTTTTTAGAAATAAAAGTTTTATCCTTTGGTGTTGTCTATAGCAAACTCAATAAAAGAAAAAAAAAAACTAATTATAATGGTCCAGATTCACAGTTACGTAAAACTACGTCTCTGTAAACCTGGACCAAAGTTACTGACACCAGAATCTTACATTTAAGAACATTATAAACACATCAACATGAACACACTGAATGAGAGAAAGTTAATCACATTATAAAAACAAACACACACACACAAAGACGTCAGAGAGACACAGAGGGGTTTGCCCGGAGTACACACCTGTTTGAGGATTGATCAGAATACTGCCAGGTGGAATACCTGTGGCTTCCAAGGGAAGTAAAAAGAAACTAGGGCTAGATGAAGCCACGTGCCCACCATCAAAGGAAAGAGAATTACTAGTGCTGACAGGTGGATAGACGGTAGCGGTGACATGGGATGATGGCTGGTTTATAGCGGTTACTGGAAGAGGCGGCTGGGTGTGTGACAGAGAACCAGTGGACGACCCTACACTACTAGAAGACTCTGAACCTATGGGAAAGGAGCAATGAAAAACAAAAAAAATACATATATAGGTATTTTTTTTTATTATTTTTTTATTCTACAGATTAAAACATGCACATTAGACAAATGCAAAGAGATTAACCCCCCAGCTGCCAGCACACGGAAACAGCATGGCCGCTAAGGGGCGCAGAAATAAGAAGGTAAGACGTATGAAGCAGGGCATGCAGCTAGCAGGGCTAAGGTGGACCCAACGCCAAGTGCCGTGGAGGCAGCCATTTTATAGTCAGAAGCCTGGCAGATCCCTAGGAACGACAGTCACGTGTAACAAAATGTCTGCCGCCACTAAGCAGACGACAGGTCCACCCGGATAGGAAAATCACACTACACAACCACATCATGCAAAGCGAAGCCACTGTGCATGTATGAAGAACAAGGACCATGCCTCACTAAGCTACCCAGGGCCCTAGTAGGACAGAGAAGCCCTTTATTGTAACACCTACATGTTCCTGTGTCAGGAGCTCGGCACTACATAAGTCACTGGCACTAAATCTACCATCTGCAACAACTCAGCTGGGTACAGCTCTATCCAATCATATGATCCTGTACGGTCACTGTACACTCCCACATTCCTGATTGGCTGTGATGAAACAGGTGGCACCCGATTTGGTTTTAGGAACTTCCTAAAAATCACGATCACCAATCGTACGTCGGAGAACTGTGTGCAACGTGTAAGCAGATACGCAGACCCATTCCATTAGGTACAACATATTCCGCTCCTGAGCTTCCAACTGTCACTCACCTGGTGAAATGACTTAACTGATATTTAAAAATACTATTTGTCTCTTCAACAAAGAAGGTTACCATAGCAACTGACAGTTACATTTTGTACCTAATGGAATGGGTCGTGTTGGAGAGTATGGACGCAACAGTCTGTCCAACTCTTCTGGCATTTCCTGCGCAGCATAGACAGAGATCTGCGCAGTGTGTATGGAGTCACGATGGTCTCAGCAGATGGTGGAGAGAGGAGATGATCTCAGATCTGCTGGTAATTGGTGCAGTGTGTACACAGGAGTCACACGATCATCAGGACTTCTAGGTCCGGATTCTTAATTAAGTAGTTTTCGTCTTACATACGTTGTTTTAAGAATTGAGGTACTAGGCATGTGTACTAGCTTAATTATACTATCTACGTACCATTTCTGTATGTAGATTGTGTAAGCGCTGTCTTTAGCACATAGTAGCTCAATTCTTAAAACGTACGTACGCAATACGAAAACTACGTAACCCTGAATCCGTACCATAATCATCAGTGACATCGCATCTCATGTAGGACTGCATAGGAGTGTACCCAGCTTTACACCGTCACAGATCCACTCTGCAGCATATCTGTTTTTATGAATACCCACACCACAGCCTTTTACAAAGCCATGCAAATATACCAAGAGGGAGTATGTGTACCCCCAAGACCTACAGAGAAGGATTAGTGAACTTGTGACGGTAAGTAAACGGAGTATAAAAAAAAAAAAAAAAATTGTGGATAATTATTTCCCCAACCCCAAAAGACGTTCAAACCATCTGAAGAAATGCATAGACTTTATTCTGGGGTGTTATGCTTGACAGATGTCTAAATTGGTCAGTTTCTCTATAACATTAAAGTTTCATAGACAATCTTTTCTGATAGTTTCATTCTATTATCATAAATAATGGGCACAAGAGCAGTCTTTCCAAACTCTACTAGCTATGTGGTGACCGACAAACTGGGAGTAACCTTAATATAGATGGTCTCATGGTTGCCAACTTTTGCAAATGAATATCAGGGAGATTTGGATAACACTATCAAGAAGCTGCACCAAAGGGGAGTGTCCTGTACCACCAAAGGGGTGTGTCTTGTACTGCCAGAGGGATGTGTCCTGTGATTAGCTCCACCCATGGGTGTGTCTAACACTGCCAGGAAAAATATTTCTCCGTAAAAATTGGCGGCATCAATATTTATTGATTGTTGTATTGTCAGGAGATAAATACTTTAAGTATTATTGTGGAGACTGAATAAATAGGATCCGCTGACGACTTCATCTTTATAGAAGTAAAAAAAGGTGGTGACACTGCAGCTGATTAACAAGACACTAAAGTGCATTTATCATTTCTGTCTCCAGTATTGAACTCATGTTGTCTTGGATAATGGCCAGTTTCTAATTACAACTTGACCTCCAGGAAAATGGCCGCCTCCATAGGCCTCAATGCAGGACACAATAGGACACAATTTCTTAAGTCTTTCATCATAGAGGCGATAAGCAACTGCGGAGTGTAGGAATAATCTTGTATTAAAATGTAAACGGTAGATTGGATATACGCATGATCCGAGGGACCCAGTATTAACTAGCACAGTGGGTTTCCTTAAATAATAAAGTCCATTTATTAACTCTGGGAAGGGTGTAACAGTAGAGAGATTGTACCCCCATAAACTGAGCGCTGAAGTTGTAAATCTAACATGGCAGAATCTGCTAGAACAGACTGCTAAATTAGATTAAAACTGGGTACATACCAGGATTTTTGGGAACGATCTGATATTTTTATTATAATTGGTCACGTCTACATCTGATTTCTGTACAGACCACACTGAAAGGATTCTCTGCGGAATCGTTCAGTATTTACCAGTAGGAGAGAGAGGCAGACATCGGGCATCAATAATCTTAAAAATTAAGCTCTCCCCAAAATTAAATTCCAGGAAGCGACACAGTTTCCGATGACTCTGCCATTGTGATAAGAGGTCGGCGTAATCCGACGATTATCATGCGACCTGCACACTAATCGCTGGAAAACCCTCCAGCCTGCACCCAGCTTTAGTTTCTAACAAAACAAGGAGGGGATTTTTAAATCAAGGCATTATTGCCTTTCTGACCTTCCAGCAGAGGGCGCCTCACTTTCCTGAGTCTCCCATCCCCAGAACCCGGACTACAAATGAAGGCACGGACTACAAATGAAGGCACGTTCAACACAAGCAAACAGGAAAACTCAGGCATATAAAGATGAAAAACAAACAAACAAAAAAGAAAAAAAAAAAAAAAAAAAAAAAAAAAAAAAAAAAAAAAGCAGCCTAGACAGCCGATTCTCTCGTGTACACCGGTGATACCTGCTTTGGAAAGCCTGCCTGTGCTTTTGTTGCTCCCAGAGCTATCCCCGCGCGTCAAAACCGAAATCCCACTGAAGCTGCTAGCTTTGGTGACAGCGGGCTTCAGGTTTCGGATGGAGCTGTCGGAGTCCGTACTGCTCCACGGTCTTGGCTCATTATACTTCACATCATTCTCAGTACTGCTGTAGAGGCTGTTTCCTGATCTACCTGAAGCGTCTTTATTGATCCTGAAATTTACACAACTGGACTGTAAAAATATATGAAAGAAAAAAAAAGAAACGGAAAAAAAAGAAACAAAAAACCAACATAATAAATGAACGTGGGACACACAGGCAGATGCAGAGGTGAAAGGGTTAAATACCTAAATATCTGACGCCTTTGCTGCGTGATATTACACTCTTCCTCTTGGATTCTGTTGGCGTTTTAACAGAGAGACGTTAGTTGCGTATTCCAGCGATCGGTAAGGAGAGAGTCTATAGAATAATCACCTACCTTTTATCAGTTATGAAATTCTCCTGAGACTGATAAGTAGAAGGGGGAGAAAAAAAGAAAAAAAAAAGAGACATTTAATAAATTGCTGCGCACCAGGGAACGTAAACATTTCATTGAAATGAATAATGTAATCAGTGCTGCAGGTGCAACAAACAGGCGATTAAGGGGCAATTACATCATTGCGCTGTTTACATATCATTAAAAGCTGTATATACATTTTTTATTTACAGGAGAAAAACAGAAACATACAAGGAGAAAAAAAAACATCACACTGAAATAACTCGTCGCTATTAACCCAAAAGAACCCGCTGCCACTAAAGACCCGACAGAGTTCCCTTTTCAGCACTCTAATGCAGAATGTGGGGACACGGCAGAGGGGAGAGAATATGGACACTGCGGAAGAGAGGGGGCGGGTGAGAGCAGGAGCGAGGACAAAGTAGGGAAACAGGTACCTAGTAAGCGTCACACTACGGGTCTCCTAGCCTAGGGAGCTTTGTTCAGTACACTAGGAGATCTGTATGGACGAGCAGCACTTCATTACTGCATGCCTAATCCCTGCGAGAGAGGCTCTGCAAGATAGACCTGGTAATGAAGTGCCAAGCAGATCCGCCACGGCTCCGCCTTCAGACAGACGCGGATCCATATGGAAAATTTAAGTGTCCAGAACAACGCACAGGGGATAATTGACAGGTGAGCACCCTCCCCTCTTTCCTGCAGATCTCCACGGAAAACGCAGGTCCGAAAATTTAAAATAGGCGCCTCATGTCGAAAAACCCGCTTGTGTAAGAAGGATGGGGCATGCCAGGAAAACTTACGGAAGATAAGAAGATTGGTTGAAAGGAGCCATTTAAATGAGGAAATCTGGGCACGGTTAGGCAGAAACGTTCTTAATTAGCCGCCCTATGCACATAACTAAGAACCTAAACTTAAGGTAGCCCTATGACATTCCTAAGTCAGTTAAGAAGATAAAAACTGGGGGCGTGTCAGGGGAGTGGCCTTGCTACTAGCTGCGTATAATTAAGAACCTAAATCATTCCCAACTATGAAGCAGGTCCAAAGTGTGGATCTAGCACAAAATCATTATATACTGGATAACGACTGGGGAATACATCCATTATCGAGCTATGTTAATGTTTACTGGAAACAAAGACAAATACACAACTAAAAGGTCATTCTTTACATGTAACAGGTTGCCTACTTCTTGGGCAAAAATCCTCTCGCGGGCCCTCTGGTACTCCTCCTCCCGCTCCTCAATGGACTTGCTCCTCCGGTCATCTTTTAATCTCATTCTCATCTGTGCAGAGAAGAGAATTAGCAGCGGATTCGAGAGGTAACGTCAAAATAGACATAAAAATAAAACGCCAGCCACCTGATTATCATCTTTATCTAAGCTAGAGTTGTCTCTCTTCAGTATGTATCGCTTCTGGAAATCCACGCTCTTTTCATCCTTGATATGTTCTTCAAATTTCTGATCAGGACTGAAAGGAAAGTTAGAAGGTGAATAAATCAAATTGCAAAGAAAACAATACTTTGAAGAATTATGCTTACGTGCAAGTTAAAGCACCAGATTCTGAACCTACCCTGAAGTAGAGCATTAGAAGCACAAATATGTATTTAAGGTGTATGTGCAAGTGTTTCACACCTCCCAATAACCTTTTAATAGGTCACATATTTCACTGCAATACTTTATTGCATATCGCGCTCCATGAGTGAATCAGTTTAGGTTCTTGGATTAGATTATTTAGGACACAATATCCTGAAAAAATGTTTAGTGCACATATTTGTATATACTGTGTTACTGGGTAATGGCAGTGTTACTGGACATTCTCTATCCTGTGTGTATGTTACAGATAGAATGGTATAGTGTGTTACTGGTAATGACAGTGTTGCTGGACATTCTCTATCCTGTGTGTATGTTACAGATAGAATGGGATAGTGTGTTACTGGTAATGGCAGTGTTGCTGGACATTCTCTATCCTGTGTGTGTGTTACAGATAGAATGGGATAGTGTGTTATTGGGTAATGGCAGTGTTGCTGGGGCATTTTCTTTCCTTTGTTTTACGAGAATAAAGAGCAAAGAAGAAAGTCTTAAAAATGTACTGTATTCAGCAACACTTGGGTTTGACATTATTATAGCCCACCGAAGACACAGAAGGGAACAAAAACATGTCCAAAAGGGTTTGACTGATACCCAGTACTATAATATAATGTAACATCGAGTATTTTCAAGACATCCACCTGCTGCTAAAACCAAAACACACAGATAAACCATAAAAAAAAAAATAATAATCACGAAAACCTGTAACGCATCAACGCCTCCACTCACATTCTTGTATTGCTTGTTTTGTTCACAATGACCGATTTGCCGCTTTGATCGACATTGTGATCAAGGCCAAAGTATGCGGCAACGCGGTGCAGGAGCATCCTGTGATACGAGGTCATCGGTGGGAATTTCTTGCGCTGGATTCTACAAAGCAAACAATAAGTAATGTCCCAGAGATCAGACGCCGCATTATGAACACTCAACACACAATAGAGAAAACACTCACTCGTTGGCAGCAATAAAATCCAATATGTCCTGTTCCAACTTAAGTAGCATCATTCTATCCCTGAAAAGGGAGCACAAGAGAACGGTGATTAATACGGGCACATTACAGACGAGGATTTGGAAAATGATTTTTGCTCCGATTCTAGAACAGAAACATCAAACACAGAAAGAAAAGACTGTGCAGTGTATCAGTGACTGCGGAGACATCCTAATGTTCTGCTTCCCTTCTCACTTTCTAATTCAATCCTAATCACCATTTAAATTAATATTAATTAGTTTGGTTAATGGCAGAGCAAGAACATCAATTATGGAGAGCGTTCTAAAAGGCTGCACTGATCAGACAGGCGGCTCCCGCCCCTCAGCTACTTCTAGGAGGCCCATTCACAGGAAAGCGGGCGGCGCTGCCAGCGAAACAATCGCAGGCAAATACGACAGAACACCAGCCTCGAGTGATAAAGATCCATCGTCGCTGGCAACATTGCTGTGCTATGCAGGACCACATGGAAACCAAGCGTGTTAGGTTCAGGAGCTATGGAAGGTTCCAAGGCAAAAGGAAAAACTTCCTTAACACAAAGGACCAAAAGGCAGACTTCCACAAACTATTTTCCGCTCGATTGCGTTTCGCAGGTGCACACGTGCTCACAAAGCAATTCCATTGTCGGATATCGATCCTCCAGATCCAAAAGAGTTTTCGATGGTGGGGTGGGACAGAGCAAGCTGCATACAGCAGGTAGGAAGGTGGGAGCAGAGGTATAGGATATGAACAGTAAGGGCTGCGTTACTCCGTTACGGTCTATCCAGGTTTAGGCATTATAAATTGCGTGGGGGGTGGTGTAGAAAAATTAAGGCAGGGTCCTAAGTCCCACCCCTCACATGTATGGATGTTAAGAAAGAGCGTGGATTTGGCTATGGATCTTGGAGCGCAGCAGCGTATTTTGGTTGGTTAAATATGCGTTTGCAAGACATGTAAGATTACCTGATGAGCTAGGACTGGTCCGGCCAACCTGTGGCTCTCAAGGTGTCGTAGAACTACAAGTCCCAACATGCTTTGTTAGGTATAGCTATGCCCGTGTAGTCAAAGCATGCCGGGACTGGACGTTTCACAAGACCTGGAGAGCCACAGGTCAGGAAGGCATGAGCTATGAAGGCGTTTTTCTAAAGGGCGCCAGCATCTGTGTCGGGCAGGCCTTCAACTGACCATCACCTGTAACGAATGTAGGAATGCCCTATACCACCCTTTCAATGTAAAACGATGTCCATATTGCGCACAACTCAACATTGAGTGCATTTAGAAGTGTATGTTTTTTGGGCACGCACAGCGTGAAAATACCGTTTACATATGCAAAAACTCGCTACGTGTGCTCAACTTCACGCCCATGTTTATTCCTGATTGTATGCAGAGTGGATTTATGGGATGGGTGTCTATTAAGAGAAACGGAATAACCGGTCTCCAATGTATTCGCTACATGTGCGCCAGGGATAACATTTTACGCTGGCACCATCATACCACTAGAGCCAAAGACGCTCACACACAGGCAGACCCAGGCAATGCTACGTTTATAGGCTGTGTGAAGACGGTGCCAATGGCAGCAGCAATTGTCCGAGTGAACCCAGCAGGTGCTGAATTGTATTGCTAACAAAGGATTAAGCAAACAGGCTTTTACAAAGGTTTTAAATAGCAAGAATGGCAGGACAGCAATCTTTCCTGTATGCTTTAAGATGGTAAAGTATCTAACAATACCCTGCATTACAGAAACAAAGAATGCTACTGGGACAACCCAGTCATTGACCATAGACCCCATTAGATTGTCAATACAGTATAAGATTTTGGATATCCTTATATTTATCTCAAGCATGTTTAAGGTGTTCTATTGTTTTAACCTTTACCACCTCTTATAGGAGGTTATTCTACTTAACTACCCTTTGAGTGAAATCATTTTTCCGTACATTTCCTCTGAACCTATCACCACCCGTTTTATACACATGTCCTCGTGTTCTATTACAGCTCTTCCTTTGAATAATGTACCTCCTGTACCTGGTCTCATTCCTTGATATATGTATAAGCTGATATCGTATCACCCACCTCCCCTCTCCTCCAAGCTATACATGTTACTTCCTCTAGTCTGTCTCTGTATGGTGTGTGACACAGGCCATGGACAATTTTAGTTGCTCTTCTCTGCTCCAAGCTATACATGTTACTTCCTCTAGTCTCTCTCTGTATGGTGTGTGACACAGGGCATGCACCATTTTAGTTGCTCTTCTTTGCACAGTCTCTAATGTATTTATGTCCCTCTGGAGATACGGCTCCAGAACTGATCACAGTATTCCAGGTGAGGCCACACCAATGACCTATAAAGTGACATCACTACTTCCCTCTCTCTCATACTAATTCCTCTCCCTATGTCACTAAGCACATTCAGATTTCTCCTCCACAATTTAATGCAGGCAAAGGCAACCGGAGACAAACCATGTGTCGTGGAACTACAAATCCAAGCATGCAATGGCAGCAATAAGCATAGCTGGCACACCTAGAATGCCCCCCAGCTGCCTGGTTCATGGAGCAGTATTCATACTAGCCAACGAAGATCTATTCTATACATTAAGAATCCACGCTGCTGCTGCGGAGGAGAGAACAGACCCTGGTATGTGAGCTTCTCCCTGCTGTTAGTGCTGGCAGTGCAGTGCAGTTTGAGCAGATGGAAGAGGAGAGAATCAAGGGCTTTACTGACACTTCTTAAATACCAGGGGCCAATAGGTTGGTTACCAAGCAACAACAATTGTATTATAAATACCTGAAAGCGGGTTTGGGTTCTTTTTAGTGTTTCTATTTTCCTATTATGTTGTACACATGGGGAGCAGTGTGCGTGATATTACGCCTTGGCTACATAGCTTTGCAAAATACAAAAGAAAAAATACAAAATACAAAAGAAAAATAAAAAAATAAAAAGTTAAAATCAGAATTTGTTTCTTGTAACATTCTGGGAAAAGACACGATCTCCTCTCAGACGTTCCATCTTGATCTTCTCATTAGCACCTTTCTTCTCCTTAATTTATACCCCGGCCGGCTGCAGCGTCAGAGGATTAGAATTCTTCGGCGGGGTGTAGAGGTATTAATAGAACACAGGCGGAGGAGTTGCTGAAGGTTATACAGTGTGTCTCCCTGCAGACAACACACCCCGCCAAGTCACCAAGGACCAGACACAATGTCGCTCAGAACACGCTGAGCCGCATCCAGGCCACCGGCAAGAGTGCGTTTCACAAGCGACCGGACCAAAACCAATCTAGAATTCAGATCTCTGATCTTAGGATGCTGCTCATCAGTGGGAGGATTTTAGTATTTCAATGTACAGTACAGGTGGGGAATCATAGGTCTGATCGATCCTGGTTTCTATAACATCGCCATGTTAAGCGCGATCAAACCTGAAGTCTTAATGAGGCATCCTAGTGTCGGAAGCCCGTGTGCTCGCACAGGATCTAGCTGCCTATTCACCAAGCGCTATTTTGACAGCAATACCGCCAACAGCTGAATAGCGGCTGTTTCAATACAGACCGGAATCGAAAGCAGAGTACAATGCAGAAAGTAAGAATTACGACAGGTTACCCCAGGAATGACCAACTTGTGGCTCTCCGGGTGTGGTGGAACTACAACTCCCAGCATGCTTTATCATGTATCAGCTATGCCTATGCAGTTAAAGCTTGCTTGGAGTTGTAGTTTCACAACACCTGGAGATCCTCAGGTTGGGCCAGGGTTACCCCTTCTGAATGCCGAATGTTACTCTCCGTGAATTTAGGGTTAAGGCTGCCGGTTAGGATTAGGATAGAGTTAGACTGACAAAAATAGTACGTCGCTGTTGCATTAGTCAAAGACACAGCCATCGAGGGAACAACTCTGATCGAAAATTGCAATAAAATGACCATGTCACTATTTTGTTGCTGGGATGTTATCTGGAGAAATTCAGATCTTCACAATAGCAAACCCCACTGAGCGTAACGGCAGATAAGAGCCACATGGGACATCCTGTCTCACCAGTCCGTTTTATTAAACTATACTGACCCTAGACCCTATCTGAACCTAGACATAGTTTAAGCATCCTTATGTTTATCCCAGGCATGTTTAAACTGCTCTACTGTGTCAGCCTCTACCACCTCACATGGGAGGTTATCCCACTTGTCAACTAATCTTTCAGTGATTCAACCCCCATGAATGCAACACGGGTGCATCTCAGGAGCCGGTGTATTGTCAAATATCTGGACAAAGATCTCCAACAATCCTTCGCCTTTTATCAGACTTACCTGGGGTTACTCTTCAGCGTGTTTACCAAAAATTCATGGAGGTCAATCCCGGTGGAATCGGTGTATTCTTGACTGGAATCTGTCAGAATAGGGAGAAAAATGAAGCAAATAAGAACACACAGGGAAGGATTCCACATCTCTGCTCCTTGACAAACCACTGCAGAGGCAGACGGTATGGCATGCGCAGTATCCAATTTCGGTAAACACCGGACGTATATATATAATACGTTCGGTGCTCTGAATACGGGCCATACGGTCTGCTTCTGCATATGACACACAAGTACTGAACCGAGCTTTATTTGTAAACTATAATTTAGTGTTGAGCTCTGTCCCCCCTTTAGTGGTTTTTGTCTCAAAAATGTAAATGCGATTCCCCTTCCCCCACCAGTTTCCTGCAGCGCTGTGCGTTTTTTTACACGGTTTCGTCAAGGTAAAAATGGTCTCCTCTGCTATTAGTTTAAAAGAACACGCTAAAAGGGCAGTGCAACGATGTCCTATCGGTCAGGTAAGGGGTCACACTGTCCTATCGGTCAGGTAATGGGTTACACTGTCCTATCGGTCAGGTAAGGGGTCACACTGTCCTATCGGTCAGGTAAGGGGTCACACTGTAAAAGACAAACCTCGTGACAGCATTTTGCGAGAAGACTTTTCGTTCCCCTTTTCTTTTTCGGTTTCATCTTTCAACGGTTTTTCTTCTTTCCCCGGAGACGGCGCGAGCTGAACTGGGATTGGTTCCTGCAAATTATAAACGGAGGCCTTAAAGACAGCATTCCAAGCCGGGCAAATACAAAAACAGGAGGACTGTACAATAAACACTCTCCACAAAGAGCATTCCCCGACTTGTATAAAACGTCAGGCGATACGTTTATCGAAAGCTTCTAGCGCACCTCCCGGATCTCCGCTCGTAATCCGCAGCCGTGGATTCTCTGCGCAGTTACTGCCACAGGCTGGTTTTAAAAGACAGCTTTGGGGGTATATGCAGATAACGAAGATCCCACAGACAACAGTCTCTCCAAAAAGGAGCTACACTGCTATAAAAATATGACCCCTCAATACGGCATAATAGCCAGTGACCCAAACTAAATCAAATCAGGGTTTCCCTAGCGTGAGCCATTTTCCTACTGGATTCCATTAGGCTTTGGACATAAAATACACTTATTTTTTATTTTATATTATTAAACAAGGGAGGATGTCCAAAGCAAGGAACCGAACAATAGATTTTACAAAGCAGAACAGACCTCTATGTCTGACATACTGACATAAAGTAGTTTGCCAACCATATATAAGTTCCATACAGCTATTGAACGCTAGAAACCGGCGTGGAACGGTCATTTTGAAACGTATCATTGGCTTCTGTCGCCTAAAACACAGCGTAGCTTGTTTTTTATTTTTCTAAAATGCAACCGATACTAATCTGCTCCTTTCCAAAATCTACCACACGGAAGCATTGTCATAAATTGGGGCAGCTATCCACATTATTAACAGTCAAATTATTGGTAAGTAGCAATATTACATTAAAAAAAACTAAAAAGAGAACCAAACATAACAAATATTTGGCTTGTGTTGGTAAAAACCTAAAAAAAAAAAAAAAAAAAGGCTGATGATTAGCAAGGTTAGATTTGTTTTTTTAATACAATCTGGCGTTTTAAGACGCCGCTGCATTTTTTAAGGACTTCATGTAATAAATCGAACAGTTAGATGACCAGCACAGATTAAAAAAAAGAGGTAAACACAATTCAAACAAATGCTTTATCTTAAAGTAAAAATACTCAGATGCACAGACATCACAGACTCACAACCGCAGCTCCGTATGCGACAGTTCTAGTAGTAGCTGATCCCATCAGAACCAGACATTAGGATTCGGGCCATTATTATTGTACCGTAACAAAAATAGACACCAAGATAACGCAATACCGACAGGCACCAGCTTAAGACGACAACATCAAACACTCTGCCCTGAACACGGTCATCATCAAACGCCCCGTTTATCACAGAAGACGGTGGCGGGACCCGTCGTCCACACACGTGTAACATACATTACCTGTGCGTCCAGGGGGTTGTCCGCTGTGGAAGGTGGAGGAGACTCTTCACAGACAGCCAGGCTCCGAACTAGCTTTAACTTTGAACTCGACTAAAGAAAGTGATTTATAATAAAACTACAGGTGAAGAGCAGTGAAACATCACAACGAGGCAAATGCATTCACAGCAGAGCTCAGCGAGCCGGTAAGCAGCAGCGGATTTCATTGGCAAAAAAAAAAACAACAATTACACAGACAAAAAGAAATCCAAACAGCTCACAGTAGCACACGCAAAAAAAACAACAATTACAAATAAAACACACATTCCAGACGAGGGGTGGGAGGGTGGATATAAAATAATAAAACAAACACTTGTACAGGTATGCCAAAACCGCAAACAATAGAAGGGCCACAAACATGCTAGCATCAAGCCCCGGTACCGTACCTTGGACCGTTTTCCTGTTTGCCCCAAAGGTTGCACCGGACGCTAAAGAGTAAAAGAGTAGTCACAAAACAATAGATCTGATTACCAAGGGGACAGAAACTAAGCCTGCATCAGCACAAAAAATATCAGTTACAGGCACACAGTATCGTACAGACCGATGGTTTAAAGACAACGCGTTGTGAGCCGTCAATGCGCAAATTCAAATGAAAAATCACTGCAAACTAAAGAGTAAGAGCTCATCACACAACAGTGCACTAACGCATTCGTCACCATGAAACGCGGGGGCAAAAACAGCTACTCAGACAACAAAATATTCACTGGAGGAGCTAAAAATAAAATCATTAACCGAACAAATTATTTGACGTTGACGTCTCAATTAAAGGCTAGTTCTTGTGCGAAACATTATAATGAAACTTTGGGGCCGTAAGCCGAGAGAGAGGAGAGGGATTGCGGCATTTAATAAAGTTTGTCTATTTTTATTATAAACTAAATAATATATTGGATAGCCATAATTTAAGCAACCCCTCTTTCTCTCTCTCTCTCAAAACTACTTAAAAACGTATTTAACGTCTATACTGGCCAATAAATAATGAAAAGCAGGTTTTTGGTTGTTTGTTTGTTTTTTTCAGAAGTAATAAAAGCAGGACATATGAAACCAAAGCATAAGCCAGGTTTAAAATGACATTTTAATAAGAAAGAAATCAATGGAGATAGATTGTGAAGAGTGTGAGTCCCCAGGTATTGACTGAACCCTCCCCCAGGAGACGCCTTTGACCCACAGGCATATAATTAGTTTTCATTTTGTTTTGGTTTCCATACACGAAGGTTACATTAGAAGACAATGCTAAAATGAGTCATTTATATTGACAAGTCCATTTCACTTTGACAAATTTTACTTTAATTCAATTCTTTTCCTGTGCTGACGGCATGGGTTTTTTAAATAATTTTTTTATTTTATTTTAACCCTGTATATAATGAAAAACGTGCTCAGAAACATTTGTTTTAAATCTGAAATGTTCTTTCCTATTAAGCCAATTTTGGAATTTGCGGAGACCAATGAGAGGCCAGCGATGGAGAATGGGTTGCATCTCTCCTTTATTCACGCTAGTGACAGATAAAACATTGGTTTTCAGACGGCTTACAATGTACTCGGTAGCACAATTCATGATATTTCATCCACAAGCGTACAAAATATAAAAAATCCCAAAAGATTCTAATATATAATGCACCGCCCATGATGTCCAAGGTGTGTATTAGGCAAAGCAGGAATAACGTCAGTAGAACGTTAAGTACCCAAGCTAGATATTCTGCTAAATATCTCTGTAGAGTGCTGGCAAAAGACGACAATCTCAGCCAAGATAGTCTCACACATCGACAAGTCACATCTTATCATTTACTAAGCAGCCGAACCAATGTCTTCACTCAAACGCTAAGAGAACAGTGCTGCAGGATTTTGGTTTTGAATCTACATTTCAGGAGTCCTCATCCAATCCAGTCTGGAGAATCCAGGGGGTCTGTAACCTTTTCTTCATCATCAAGTAGTTTGTAACCCTTATACATCAGAAAGATGTCAAAGTATTCCCTAAGCACCGAAGTCTACTGGATACCAATTCGTTAATATTCTAAAGCTCGTTTTAGAGACCCAGCAGCTGATCGGAAAGGAGGAAACCTTTATAAAAAAAATCACACAATTATAGGGAAGGTTTCATTCATTTGCCTATTAGATATTTAATTTTTTTTAATAAAATAAAACGGCAAGAGGTAGACTAAGATATTCCTGTGACTATTTCAAGATCTGTTACTAAAAGCTGCAACATTTTAGAATTTAAATGGTTTTATCTTGTATATGAGGACTTTATATATTAGGATTTGTCCTGCTATTTAACATTTTATTGGATATCCATGAAAGAAATGACATAATGGTACTTTGCCCGACTTGAATATTAAATGACCCCAAGATCTTGTCCCTTTAAGGTCATGCGTCCTTGCGTTGGAGGGTGCCAGAAGATTAAGAGGAAACCTTATTACACTCCCAGCTCAGGGCAATTATACGAATACAGATGTATCGCACAGCTCTCTGACTCCGCTCCTTTACTGATCGCTCACAACGGAAGGCAATATAAAGCCGGCGGCTCTGGTAATATGATGGATGCGGTAATACTACAGTAAGGGCACACGAGGTCACCATAATTACCCCACTATTCTACGCTCAGCTGCAGGATGTCAGGAGCCGGGGAACTGAAGTTGTCAAAGCAGCAGAAAAGGTCCTTAAAGCGAATCGCTATTAACCCTTTACGGACTGGAAGCCGCTTAACCCTCTCAGTAGGACTACTCCACGCGCCTGCGTCAAGAGCAGAAAGACCAGCGCCACTTTAACTCGGGAAGGTCTTGCCGTTCATTTGCAATTAAATGCAGATGCTATTAAAGTTTTTGTCGTCTAATCTCTAGAGGGCTCTAAAAATGAGTCCTGATGACTACCCCCGCTCCTCCCTCCACCTTCTGCACGATGCCGGGTGCGCACTTTTACGATTTTTCCCTCCGGCTCCCGATAAGACGGTCCGATAATCTGATCAAGAACCCGTCAGATCGATGATGCAAACCAGCATCTACGGCGATCATGCGTTTCGTGACCGTTTCGCCAAAATCAGTCCAGCGTGCACACCATACAATTATCAGGTCAGTAAATGATTAGCTGACCAGCCTGATAGTTGTTCAGTGTGGACCCATACAAAGTTACAGAAGATAAGAGCCCATTAGCCCAACCAGTCTGCCCAATTTTTTTTTTTTTTATGCCCCCAATGACCCTTATTTGACCTTCAATTTAGTTTAAGATTTAGGATATCATTATATTTATTGCAAACATGGTTAAAATGTTTTATTGAGTTCGCCTCTTACCCCCTCAAGTGAAAGGTTACTGCACTTATGAACTACCCTTTCAGTGCGTTAAACTTCCCACAATTTCCCTTAAACCTCCAGCTCTCTAGTTGTACTGGACAGTTGGGTTTAGCACATATGATGTTCTGCACCCTCATCGCTTGACCAATGGTCAACCATCCAGCAAGAAGATGGAACACGGAATAATCTGACATAATATGGACAACGCCACGCTTCAGAAGCCGGTGTAGATCATAAGTTCCCTATCCTTTCCAGGAAATTAGGAATATTTTTAATTATTATGTTTTTAAAGCTGCTTAAGAATATGAGGCGGACAGACACGATAGAAATAACTTAAAAGTACTCATCATTCGAAATATTAAGTTCTGAGACTACCAGCGATCATGAGACTAGCTTTATTGTGTTTCTCTGTTAGATATGTATACGGCCCTGTCCAATGGCATAAGCTTAAAGAAGATGCCAATTCCCAATAACAACCACCATCCATATTTTCTTTACATTAATATAAATCATCTTTACAGAGAAGCTTCAAAGGCACCCTAAAAAAAAACCCCCGACAGTGTAGGTGAGAGAGTCACGCACTTCTTTATAATCGTTGTCACTCTTCATGAGCCTGAACTTGAATATAAATAAAACACCACCAATAAACATGTCTCACCCCCACCCTATAGAGAAGCATTTTACAGTAGCCGAAAGAAAAAATTGCACCAATATAAATTAGTTACAATTATTGTATAAAATGCGGTAGAGTAAGCTAAAGAGAAGGCAGATTAAAACTTAAAAAGGACTTAAAATAATATTATTAAAAATACCATTTTATCAAAGATAATATAAAAATAAATGCTTGACAACTCAAAGTCAAAACAACAGACTACTTCAGACAGTTGGGAAAATAGAGCAAGATCCAAAATTATGTTAATGTTTTTATTTTTCTCATTTATTTTGGGCCCTCACAGCAAGCCGACCACACAAGAAAACAGCGATACGAAGAATAACAAGTTTTTTTTGGGGGGA
>WWET01000454.1:117427-132166 GCA_011038615.1 Limnodynastes dumerilii | reverse complement strand
AACAGGGTAGCAAGAGCAAAAAGCACTTATCAGGCACATGATGTCAGCGAGCATAAAGCAAGGACCAGACGCTATAACCGACGGTGTGCAGATCCCAGCAGCAGCTATTTAAAGAACCCTCCTCCAATCAGTGAGGAGGGCACACCACACCTCCAGAGCTAATAGCTGCAGCTGGGAATGTGCAGCTAGCTGCACAGCTAGCAATGGCAGATACATAGCAGTAAAATAGGCAGGCATAAAATGAATAGAACAGTAAAATAACAGAACAGAAATACAGACATGTTAACGGAGTGTAACAATATGGGGAAGGGGGGTTAGGGTAAGAATTAGCATAACAGTAGGGGTGTCGAAAGGTCCATTCTCAGTGGCGACCTATACACACATATATCATATACACGCATATAAACACATATTGTATTCTTCTACATGAAGTGGCAGAGAGAATTGTTAAAATTTTTTTGCCTTATTTCATTTCCATTTAATGCTAAGGTGATAAAGACAGATCTGGATTAAAGCTCATTGGTCTCTTGGCAACATATGAGTTTGTTCTATTTACCAGCAAGAACAAATAAATGGGTAATATTAGCTTCCTAGTGCCCACCGCAGCCTAATAGATGATTTTTCTCTGACTTTGACCATTTGCAAGCCATACTGCAAAATATCATCAGTTCATTCTGAAGACCCCGTTGTCCAGGGACAGAAGTAGAGAAACCCTGCAACAGGGGGTGGGGGTCAACTCATGCCACACCCACTCCAAACGGATCTAATTTCTGTACGCCTGGATATCCAAACCGTGATGACTGGAGTGCGCATGCGTTCTGCCAGACAATCAGCCGACTTCTGCAAGCAGCTTGCGTAATTCGGCTGTTGTTCTGATATATGAATCTGGCCCCGAGTTTTTGGCATTTTGTCAGGACATTTTCCCTCTTTGTTAGCCTTCTCTTTGTATTATCATATCACTAAAACAATTCTACATCTATAAAGTAAATGGACACAGAGAGGGCATCCTGTGTCACGGAGGACTTTGTATTTGTGATGTGCAGACAAGCAGAGCACATAAATTGCTGTTATCTGTAGAATCTCTGGCATTTTCTGCCTTTTGAACAACATTTTGCAAAGCTTATTATCACATTTCTGCCGAACACCGTTCTCTGCCTCTATATTTAAATTGTAACTTGTCACCTTCGTACATTTGCATTTACTTACACTTCACTTCTACCAATTACGGTGGCAACAGACAAATGTGCATTTGATGATGACACAACTGAGCTGTGGTGTGAAGAGGCTTCGCAGGTATCCAACATGAAGCTCTGGATTTAGATGAGGGATTGTTTTTACTTTATAAGCATCAGTTTGGATCCAGACCTCCGATCTAGCCTGTCTTCCTCGCTTAAAAAGGGTGTACTATTGTACTATTAGAATAACTTCCACTTCATCCAACAGTATGAAACTCTGAATCCAGATCTGTGCTAAGACTGTGCAATGTGCACACAGGGCAGCTCTTAGCAGTAGAGGTGCCCGGGGCAAAGCTTTCTGGGGGGCCCCCCTATTCCACTCATCTGGCACATGCACCAATTGCCTGCAGCAGATTAGAATTACAATCATCTGTAGGTTGGTGGTTTATAAACAGCGCTCAGCATTGGCAGCCGCCAGCTACCTTCACAGAACCGTGGCCGCCTGTGACTGTATATTAGTAGCTCCTCGCGGCTCTGTATATGAAGCTACCGGGGAGTAATAGCGGTGGAGGTCAGACGGAAGTATTTTTACTGCATGCAAATGAATTACAATGTTTTGGAACCCTCACAATGCAAAATGGTTTTTCTCAGGTCTACACCTGCACCTGTTATGCACTTGATCTTATAGGCCCAGATCCTGACTTTAGGGCAGATTCTGTGCGTCTGCAGCGGATGTGACTGCTAATGTACGGAATTTGCTATCCTAAACGTTCACCGCTACAATGATCTGTATCGCGACAGGTCAGTTTCCGGCAACAAAGTGATGACTTCGGTAATTTGCCTTCAGTTCCCAAAAAGACAGCGACATTCCTGTGACTGCTGCGTCTTTCAAAAATCCAATTGCGCCAGATACTATTTTCCTCCCCCGTACCATCATCTTCATGCAGGCTAACTGTAACCATCACCTGACCACCCACTTTCCACAGCCTAACCCTAACCATTGGGAATGGGTACTTTATCGGAATTAGATCGGTTATATATTGGATATCATTCTATATCTGAAAGGTGTCGGCACTGATAGAGTCGTGATTGTATCAGTGTCAAAATAGACACTACCAAGCGGCATCTACGTCCAACTAGACACACCTTTAAGTTTATTTTCCCATATTCCAGACTGCTAATACAAGAAACAGCATCGGAAATCAGTTCATTTAACTGTCACAATGATGTCAACTATTTTACTTTGTCATCAAGAATGAGTTTTGGCTGGAGAAAACCTCAGGTCACGTCGACGTTGCAGCTATGGGAGCCCTGCATTTTTGTAGAATAAGCATTAAATATTAATTAAAGGATAGTTAAAAAAAAAAGCTAATCAACTTGGGTTTTATGTAAGTGGATATTTTTTTTTTTGCAAAGAATTTAATTGCTGCAAATTTTTACAAGGTCGATTATGTAATTGTTTCTATACATTTTTATGTCTACTTCTGTAGTATCTTGTTTTCAGCGATTTCAGTTCTGCATGAGTTGCAGAAACCAGTGAAGTAAATTTAGCAACTCTTAACATTCTGTTTAGGAGAAATTTCTTGAGCGAAGATGCAGTTTTGCACTCAGCGATACCGCCGTAAATGTCATCAAAGGGAGTGGAAAAAAAATCCCCACCATTTTATAACCCAACAATATAAGATTAAGTCGCGTATGGATAAAAAAAATGTCCCCATGTAGAAAGTGTGTATCGGAAGTAGCTGAGTTTAAATGGCTGAACTAGAAATACATGTATATGTTATCAGGGATACAATAACACAAGATAGCAGTTTGAGACTACATAGATCCAGATTTAAGAACGACAAGGTACTTATGCAGACCATGGGCCAGATCGAGAGCTACATTTCCATTACGTTTCCTAGCGGAGCGTATTTACTATGCACTCCTATTGGTCGTACGTATTTTAGCCATCTTACGTTTTCCCTACCCTACCTTAACTTTTCCAAGCATAACTCCTGTCGGCCATAATGGCTGCATGTACTTACGCTGCCCCTTACGCTAAGCGCGCCCATACTGTACGATGTACATGCCACACCCTGCCTCTAAAGCGTCATTACGGTTGTCATGTGTAGTTACACTTACATAGTTACGTTACTGGCCCCTACGCTTTAATTTGCGTAACGTAACATCTGCATGCACAGTAAGCAATAATGGGCACTTTTACACTAGCGGCTAGCGTAAAAACACAAGCGTACGTAGTTGTGGATCTACCACCATACTGCGCGTGCATGTGGACGCCTGTTACGTACCGAACACAGCCTGATAGACGCTGTGTTCCGTGCTAGGGCATGATCCCGGTGTACGGAGATGTGGTTGCCAGTCAAGCCGGGCGTATTTTGACAGTGATACAGCCGCCATCTGAATGGCGCCAAGGGTAGGGATAGGATGGAAGTGCTTAGATGTCGGCACATCACTCTTCACGACTCCAGGAGTTGCATCACGGCCGATGTACAAAATGGAGACTGCCAGCAATTGCCGCGCAATGGTCTATCGGACAATAGATCATTGTGCCGGCAAAACACCTTCAAATTAACATTATCTGAAAACTTACAAAAGATAGATTATAAGTATTAGGATACAATCCAACATCTATTTTGGGATCGGAGCTTAAGAGCTTGCAAATTTCTGAGTACCCAAACTATTCTAAAAGAAGCCTCTCCATCCAATAAAACAGATTTCAGTCACGCACTGATTCAAAGACAGATTTAAATAAATTGCGCTGTAATTAATTGTTGAAGGGAAACAGCGAAACTCTTACCTGTGATATTTTCACCAGAGACTCTGTGATTTTCCTTTTGCAAAAACAAAGACGATTATAATGTCATCTGTAGTATAATTTAGGTGCTCTGCTCATGACTAAACATTGATATATTCCAATTTTATTAGGCAAAGACTATAGGAAACAATTCATGAGACACGCAGTCAGTATACTGGATAGGAGGAACTGCAGTGCTTTGAGAAATAGGGATATTTCCGAAGACACATGTATATGATCTGAAGAAGCCCTTGGGTATGTACTATAAGTACCTACATGTGATGCAGTACATACGTGATGCTTCTAATCTGTAGCTGCCCTTTAAATTACAGCTGGGAAGGAAGTATTATGATGCAGACACTAATGTGGTGCAGTACATACATGACTTTTAGTACATATACGTAGCACATACATAACCTGGATACGACACATATGGTGTGGCACATACATAACCTGCAGAACACAGTGGTGTAGCACATACATGACCTGCAGAACACACATGTGGTGTAACACATACATGAACTTCAGTACACGTGGTGTAGCACATACATAACCTGCAGAACACACATGTGGTGTGGTCATAAATAACCTGCAGAACACACATGTGGTGTAGCACATACATGAACTTCAGTACACGTGGTGTAGCACATACATGACCTGCAGAACACACATGTGGTGTAACACATACATGAACTTCAGTACACGTGGTGTAGCACATACATGACCTGCAGAACACACATGTGGTGTAACACATACATGAACTTCAGTACACGTGGTGTAGCACATACATGACCTGCAGAACACACATGTGGTGTAACACATACATGAACTTCAGTACACGTGGTGTAGCACATACATGACCTGCAGAACACACATGTGGTGTAACACATACATGAACTTCAGTACACGTGGTGTAGCACATACATGACCTGCAGAACACACATGTGGTGTAACACATACATGAACTTCAGTACACGTGGTGTAGCACATACATGACCTGCAGAACACACATGTGGTGTAACACATACATGAACTTCAGTACACGTGGTGTAGCACATACATGACCTGCAGAACACACATGTGGTGTAACACATACATGAACTTCAGTACACGTGGTGTAGCACATACATGACCTGCAGAACACACATGTGGTGTAACACATACATGAACTTCAGTACACGTGGTGTAGCACATACATGACCTGCAGAACACACATGTGGTGTAACACATACATGAACTTCAGTACACGTGGTGTAGCACATACATGACCTGCAGAACACACATGTGGTGTAACACATACATGAACTTCAGTACACGTGGTGTAGCACATACATGACCTGCAGAACACACATGTGGTGTAACACATACATGAACTTCAGTACACGTGGTGTAGCACATACATGACCTGCAGAACACACATGTGGTGTAACACATACATGAACTTCAGTACACGTGGTGTAGCACATACATGACCTGCAGAACACACATGTGGTGTAACACATACATGAACTTCAGTACACGTGGTGTAGCACATACATGACCTGCAGAACACACATGTGGTGTAACACATACATGAACTTCAGTACACGTGGTGTAGCACATACATGACCTGCAGAACACACATGTGGTGTAACACATACATGAACTTCAGTACACGTGGTGTAGCACATACATGACCTGCAGAACACACATGTGGTGTAACACATACATGAACTTCAGTACACGTGGTGTAGCACATACATGACCTGCAGAACACACATGTGGTGTAACACATACATGAACTTCAGTACACGTGGTGTAGCACATACATGACCTGCAGAACACACATGTGGTGTAACACATACATGAACTTCAGTACACGTGGTGTAGCACATACATGACCTGCAGAACACACATGTGGTGTAACACATACATGAACTTCAGTACACGTGGTGTAGCACATACATGACCTGCAGAACACACATGTGGTGTAACACATACATGAACTTCAGTACACGTGGTGTAGCACATACATGACCTGCAGAACACACATGTGGTGTAACACATACATGAACTTCAGTACACGTGGTGTAGCACATACATGACCTGCAGAACACACATGTGGTGTAACACATACATGAACTTCAGTACACGTGGTGTAGCACATACATGACCTGCAGAACACACATGTGGTGTAACACATACATGAACTTCAGTACACGTGGTGTAGCACATACATGACCTGCAGAACACACATGTGGTGTAACACATACATGAACTTCAGTACACGTGGTGTAGCACATACATGACCTGCAGAACACACATGTGGTGTAACACATACATGAACTTCAGTACACGTGGTGTAGCACATACATGACCTGCAGAACACACATGTGGTGTAACACATACATGAACTTCAGTACACGTGGTGTAGCACATACATGACCTGCAGAACACACATGTGGTGTAACACATACATGAACTTCAGTACACGTGGTGTAGCACATACATGACCTGCAGAACACACATGTGGTGTAACACATACATGAACTTCAGTACACGTGGTGTAGCACATACATGACCTGCAGAACACACATGTGGTGTAACACATACATGAACTTCAGTACACGTGGTGTAGCACATACATGACCTGCAGAACACACATGTGGTGTAACACATACATGAACTTCAGTACACGTGGTGTAGCACATACATGACCTGCAGAACACACATGTGGTGTAACACATACATGAACTTCAGTACACGTGGTGTAGCACATACATGACCTGCAGAACACACATGTGGTGTAACACATACATGAACTTCAGTACACGTGGTGTAGCACATACATGACCTGCAGAACACACATGTGGTGTAACACATACATGAACTTCAGTACACGTGGTGTAGCACATACATGACCTGCAGAACACACATGTGGTGTAACACATACATGAACTTCAGTACACGTGGTGTAGCACATACATGACCTGCAGAACACACATGTGGTGTAACACATACATGAACTTCAGTACACGTGGTGTAGCACATACATGACCTGCAGAACACACATGTGGTGTAACACATACATGAACTTCAGTACACGTGGTGTAGCACATACATGACCTGCAGAACACACATGTGGTGTAACACATACATGAACTTCGTGTCTGGGTACTGTGTGCGTGAAATGGGGGTGTCTGGGTACTGTGTGCGTGGAGTGGGAGTGTCTGGGTACTGTATGCGTGGAGTGGGGGTGTCTGGGTACTGTATGCGTGGAATGGGGGAGTCTGGGTACTGTCTATATGGCATGGGTTTGTCTGGGTACTGTCTATATGGCATCTTTGTGCTGTTAAATTCCCAATGCGCCAGATAAGTTTGGAATTCTTTGGTTATAAATTCTTTTTACATGGAAAGGTTTCGTTACAGTAGATCACATTTTTAGATGAGAACGTCCTAAAGCTGTCCAGTCTTAAAAAAAAATTCTCCAAAATAAACAATATGTACTTGGAAACGTGAAATTCTTCAAAGTATCTAATTCCTCAGAATTAATGGCAATAAAGAAGATTAATAGCATTAAAACGCAATTCTTTTATACTTTGGGAAAAGACCATCTCCCCTCCCCCACCACCAAAACGATCCATTTAAGTTATGGGTTATTCGCTAAAATTTTGTTTCAATTGGAGCTTAATAAGGAACTCATTATATTGAGCAAAAGCTTAAATACAATAAGAAAAATCACATGAATGAGAATATCAAACTTATCACATGTCTTATCATCAATATATAAGGTCAAAACATTGTTTGCCCAGTTAGGGTTACCAGAGGATTATGGTTGAGAACCCCGGCATTGGAGGATCTTGGTTGTATCGGAACCGTGCTTGGTAGACCACTTCCCCATCGCTCATGCGGAATTCAGACATATCGACTCACGGTTGCAATCTCCGGCTAGAAAGTCTGACTTCCAAAAAAGGGATATTCAAAAGTTACTTTTCGAATGTCCCTTTTTCCGATACTTACACTTTTGGAATTTTTTTTTTATGAATGGGTGAGAATGCCGTTCGGCACACTCAACCGTTCATTTTCGGAAAGAAAAGATCACTCCACCGCCACTCTCCGGACCAAGGGGACAGGTGAGTCAACTCTTTCTGCGGGGTTAGGGTCAGGCTGTAAGGATGGGGGGGGGAGGGTCAGGCTGCAAGTAAGTAAGGGAGGGTTAGGGTCAGGCTGTAGTGGGGGACTTTTTTTTTTTTTTTCTACAATTTTCGGAGCACCAAAAGTTTGCAATGCCTCTTCGAGATATAGGTAATCGATATCCCAGCCACTTCACAACTGGCTGGGGAGGAATGGTCGATTCAAAAATCGTCCATTCGGACCGGAGCCCCACACCCATCGACGCAACCTTAAAAGTCTGTACTTAGTGGCTGTCAAAATTCCTGCCCTTGGGTCTGCTTCAGAGTTGCACTTATACCTTCTTTTAAGGTGTAAGTGTAGACCTGAGCAAATACTATGTTGATCTGCAAGGGGAGACACATTTAAATTGTGAAACCAGAATTACAATTGAGAGGTGATGTTTCTTGGTGCAGTTTTATAGATTAAACATAAAGCTATGCTGTATGTGAGTTCTGTGTGCAAAAATAAAGTCTTTTCCCAGCATGCAAAAGATTTAAGATGAATTAGCTCCCCTTACTTTGCAAACTGGTTTAGCTGAGCCGTACACTTGCATCTGTTTTATCCTTACTCCCAAACATTGAATCAGCCCCCTTATGTTCTATTGCAATGCTAAATCCATACCATGCGCAAGCTTCAAGCTCTGTTACAATTTTTTTCCACGTCTGACAGGTCCTAAGAGTGAGGCGGTTTGCATTAAGAGCTGAAAAATTAATTGTAACAGCGCAATTTGCAAAAGGTGGACGGGTTCCATTGGTAGCTGTCTGAAAGCACAAACTTTGCAGGAGCCTGGGTCTGGTTCCATGTCACCAGTACCGCCTCTAGAGCTTTTGAACTGGGACCAGCACTCTTAAGGGGGGCCCCACCAGCTTTTTCACAAAGCTGCGGTTGCTTAATACAGTATATTAGTACCCCTTCCGCTACTACACCCCAGCAGACAGAACCGCGGCCCGCTACTGATACACAATAGAAGGCAGCTCTGTGAATGCAGTTGGGGGCTGTCTGTTTAAACAACGCTCAGTGCTGTTTATAAACTAATCGGCAGATGCAGCTGAATAATTGTTTATGAACTTATCCGCTGCCAACCATCTGAAAAGACTTTGCCCCGGGCTAAGGGTGGCCTCACATGTTACCCTCTGGGATTGTTAAGTCATATATTTATCCTAATGGTAAATAAGCCGAAACAGCAAAATTCCTTTCTTTTAAACCGGTTGCAATCTCCGGTAAGGAAATGTCATTACCGAAAAAGGGACATCTGAAAGTTCCTTTTCGGATGTCCCATTTTCGAATACTTACCTTTTTCAATTTTTTTTTTAATGAATGGGTGAGTATGCCGTTTGGCATAATTTACCCATTCACTTTCACTTTCTGCGCGCTCTCTCCTCCGCAACTCCACCTCTGCTCGCCAGACCAGGGACAGGTGAGTAAATTATCTGTGAGAGATAGGGAGGGTTAGGGTCAGGCTGCAGGGGAGAGAGGGTCAGGCTGCCAGGAAGGGAGGGTAAGGGTAGTGAGAGGGGAGGGTTAGGGTCCGGCTGCCAGGAAGGGAGGGTCAGGGTCAGGCTGCAGGGGAGAGAGGGTTAGGGTCAGGCTGCAGGGAAGAGAGGGTTAGGCTGCCAGGAAGGGAGGGGTAGGGTAGTGAGAGGGGAGGGTTAGGGGAAGACTTTTTTTTTTTTTTACACTTCGCAGCACAAAAAGCTCAGTGCTCCGTGGATTGATTGCAATGCCTTATCGAGGCATATGCAATCGAAATCCCAGCCAGTTCGCAATTGGCTGGCAGAATTCAGAATTTTCGTCATTCAGATTTTCTTTGTGGGGACCCACACCCCTTTTTAGCACGCAATGTGCACTTAAACCATTTTAGATCTGCTCTGCCATTTTGTCCAAAATTTGCAAGGATGCAATCAAAATGACAGAGCCAAAACAGAGATGTGGCAATAAATGAATAGACCACCCCCTTACACCGATATACATGTCCATATGATCTTAGGACCTTCAGTGTACAGCTTTGACCTAATATATTGATCCTGTTCATTTTTCTTTATTAAAAAGAAAGTCCTTTAATCTCCGCATATAGGGTGGAAATTGAGACCTAATGCCTGTAATCTTTAGGATTTTTTTGCAGCCTGTACGTAGAATTTGTGCAAGCTGTCAAGCACATAAGCTATTAAGTAATAGATAGTGTTGTTTCGTTGTGTCAGATCTAATCCCTAGTAGAATGCATCCCTTCCACACTTGTGCTTTATTCACCTGCTCTATGACGGCAGTAGGCGGAAGCATTGTGTTCTCTGCTGTGGCAGTTTTCCACTTTTAGTACATTGCCTCCCCCATAAGCCTTGAATCTTGTGATTGGATTTGTCAAAAATCTAAATGACAGAGAATGCAGAGAGCAACACCTACAATTTATTTTGTTTCTTTTTCCTTGTCATTTTGTTTGACAAGGGACTTTTTAACACCTTATACGCCAAGAACAAATTGATCGTGTTTGTGATGTGACGGTTGCTGTAGCATTATGACAGACGTTATGACCAACATTTGCAAATGAATATCACGGTTATTGTGATAGCACTGTTAAGGTGCTGCGCCAAAGGGGTGTGTCCTATATAGCAAAAAGAGGTGTGTCCTGGGAATAGTTCCACCCATGGGTGTGTCTGGCGCTGTCGGGGAAGTAAAAAATCTGAAAAATGGCGGCATCAGTATTTATTGAGTGTTACATTGTCAGTGAATAAATCCTCTCATATTATTGTGGATACTGTGAATAGGATCCGCTGACGACTTCATTATAGAAAATATAAATGTAGGTGACACAAGAGACCAAAGTGTATTTTTTATTTCTGTCTCCAATATCAAAGACGACATCTCTTAGATAATTGCCAGTCTTTGATTACAGCTTGGTCTTCTTGAAAATGGCCACCTCCATAGGCCTCAATTTCTAAATTCTGTTATCATACCACAATAACTTCTGGAACTGAATCAGCATCAGGAAGATTGTCAACACTTCAGGGAATCAGGGAGATCACCCACTCTTCAGGGAGCTTTGGCAACTATACATTAAAGGGGTAAATGTCCTAAGTCCAGAGTTATCTTAGTTGAGAACATTAATAGGGTAGGTAAGAGGGCACAAGATAGTGGACTGATTTCAGAGTTTGACAATAAGAAGAAATCAGGTGGAAAGTTACACTTAGGGAAAAGCATGTTGAATTTTACGGGAGGCAAATTTCATTTGTTGCAAACATCATTAGAGATGAGAGGTGATGTTTCCTATCCCAAGTCTAAATAACAGTGTAATAGTAACGCTGGTCATTATCTGTGTAATAATATAATAATAATAATAATAATAATAATAATATAATAGTATTAGAGATGAGAGGTGATAAATAACAGTGTAATAGTAACGCTGGTCAGTATCTGTGTAATAATATTAGAGATAAGAGGTGATGTCTCCTAGCCCAAGTCTAAATAACAGTGTAATAGTAACGCTGGTCATAATCTGTGAGCAAAAAAGCAAAGTGTTCTCCTTGCATGCAAAGAATGATAATAATTTGATTCTCTCTGAAATTGGTTTTGCCCAGGTGTAACTTTCTTATTTTCACACTCTGGATCCAGTCCGTTGAGTGTAAGGCGATCCAGCGTTCCGATCTTTACACCTTTCCCATGTGCTTGCACCAGTGAGTGGACACAGAGGGTATCTGGTCCAGTGTGCTTTAGGTGGGTTCTTCTTCAGAAGCATATGCCATTATATCCCATACTTAGTCTGTATTAATACTTTATTTGCAGGTCTAAGCTTCTGCATGCACAGTTAGGTGCCATCACGGCGAGTTAAAGGTTAATGCAATCACGGACTTAAGTCCTTTTATAGTTACCATCATCTTTCAACATGAAGTAAATGGGATATATTCACTAAGGTTCAATGGTGAGGTTTAATGAAGTATTTTTAGTACTCAGTGCGTGAGGACAGATCCCCTATAAATTCCTCTGGGTGTTATGAGCTATTAAATGTGTCTTCTGCCTATGATAATGAGGCGATGTTGATTATAATGTCCATTATAGAATTCATTTTCCAATTCCTCTTTGAATTTCGTTTGGGAAGGAAACATAGAAAGACAGATTTATCTCTCAGAAAACAATCCCTCAAGTGGCCAATTTATGTTCCTCAAGCGGAAATGTATTCACATGTAACGTTGTGAATAAGAAGTGTTGTGAATTCGGCATTTTGGTTAGTTACTTCAGAACGAGTTTACAAAGAAGTGAAAGACAATTGATATTTTTTTTTGCGTGCTAGTGTTCCCCTTGTTTTTGTGTTGCAGCTTGTGACTCTTTGTCTCTCTGTAGATGATCTGACCTATGCAAAATTACCTCGAGTACAGGCAACAAATCATCTTAATGCATTTTGGGTGATTATTTGCCTGTGCAAGAACTGTTTTTCAAGACACATGACTTTGGTAATTTATGTTAAGTAGTCTAAATCCAGAACGCTCTTCACAGAATTATCATTCAGAGTGAAATAGCTGTTCTGACGGATGGCTGCATCTGCTTGAATAGACTGGCTGAAATACAAGGGATTTATTGAAGAACTGAGCTTCAAGACGGATCTGGCTAGTTTAGAGTTTGCATTTCACACTTTGGAACAGGCCTGTCAGATATCAGGGAGACGGATCATTGTCGAAACGCTTTACCTCAGGGTCAGGCAAAAACACTTACCTGCCAGCACTGAAATCATTGCCACGCCGCTTTTTAAAACTAGAGTCTGCCAATATTTGCCATTCACCTGCCGTACGATGGTCTGCCGCACAGAAACAGACCATCGTACCGGCACGCCACACCTGACATCGGCTACGTCTATGCGTTTGACACCTGTTTATAATTACCTCTTTGACTTGGACATGATGGAAACTTTCAAAAATATCAAGGTACAGGAGGGAAACATTTCTCAAAGGAAGATAACTATTAGAACATAAGGACATGGACTGACGCGTCACACAAAGGGTAGTAGATTCATGGAGTGGCCTCCCAACAGAGGTGGTAGAGGGTAATACAGTATTGCAATTTAAACATGCTGGGGATTAAATCAGGTTTTAGCACACTAGATTGGCCAAGTGGTTGTTATCTGCTGTCAAATTCTAAGGGTCAGATTTACTAAGCTGCAGGAAAGGAAAAATGGAGATGTTGCCCAGAGCAACTAATCAGATTCTTGCTCCCACTTTCCTGTTGCATAATAGAAAATGTCAGCTAGAATCTGATTGGTTGCTATGGGCAACATCTCCACTTTTCCTTTCCTGCAGCTTAGTAACTCTGGCCCTTAGAATTTGACAGCAGATAACAAGCACTTGGCTTTTCTACTGTGCTTATTTTTCTGTAATAACCTAAAACCTGACTTGTGTGTCATCAGCTGAAGTCATCCCCTGTGTTAGGGAGTGTTTGTGCATTTAGTGGAGGCAGGAGGTGGAATACAGGTCATTTTTAGCTCCTTGGTGTCATCTAACTTCCTTACTAACACATGTCACTTTTTTAGAGTTGTGTGTAGTATCCATTATCACCCAGTGCCATTAGGTAGTTTTCTTTTTTAATTTATTGTATCTCTTCTCCCCACCCCCGGCGCTCACCCCCCCCCCCCCAATAGCGCTTACCCATCATATACCAGTTATTTTTATTGTCTACATTTGAGGGAATTGGTGGATCCTTTGGTGAGGTACAGAGGCTTCATATACATTTTATTTAGGTCCCTCCAGCGCCATTGCCTCTCATTGTTTTGTATTTTGTGTGTCACAGCGCTGAGGTCATGAGACCTGGACTAGGTCTTATCTGTGTGTAGTTTGTATGTTCTCCCTGTGTCTGTTTGGGTTTCATCCGCGTTCTCCGGTTTACGGCAAAAACATGCTGGTAGGTTAATTTGCTGCTAATCTAACCCTAATGTATGCGTATGTATGTATGTGTATGTATGTGTTAGGAACCTTAGTATGTAGCTCCAATGAGGCAGTGACTGATGTGAATGTGAAATATTCTCCATAAAGCGCTGCATAATCTGGTGGCGCTACATAAAAACCTGTTAATAAATAAAAATAATAAATATAATGAATACTGGCCATGGGTCAGTGTTTGGGTGCATGATACTGGGATATTGGCTACGGGTTGATGTATTATATATACTGCAAATGGGTGTGGGTTCCCGCATAGAAAATCCCATTTTCGGAAATACCGATTCCTCTGGCTGGGATTTTGATCCACGGAGCACCAAAAGCTCCGTGCTCCGAAATGGTGAGTAAAAAGAGTACTCCTACTCTCTACTCCTTTCCCTAATTCTAACCCTAACCCTCCCCTCTCACTACCCTAACCCTCCTTCCTGGCAGCCTGACAAAAGCTCCGTGCTCCGAAATGGTGAGTAAAAAGAGTACTCCTACTCTCTACTCCTTTCCCTAATTCTAACCCTAACCCTCCCCTCTCACTACCCTAACCCTCCTTCCTGGTAGCCTGACCCCAACTCTCCCTCCCCTGCAGCCTGACCCTAACCCTCCCTCCCCTGCAGTCTGACCCTAACCCTCCTTCCCCTGCAGCCTGACCCTAAGACTCCCCTCCCTGTAGCCTAACCCTAAGACTCCCCTACCAGCAGCCTGACGGCTG
>WWET01000454.1:22697-33753 GCA_011038615.1 Limnodynastes dumerilii | reverse complement strand
GGGGAGTCTAGGTTTAGGTTTCAGGAAGGGGAGTCTTAGGGTTAGTTTGGGGGAAATGGAGTCTTAGGGTTAGGTTGCAGGATAGGGAGGGTTGGGGTTAGGGTCATGGATTAAGGAAAGTGTTGTGGTAAAATTTACGCTTACCATTCAGAGCTCCGTCTTCGGTGCTCCGGGGATCGATTGCATTTCCTCTTAGAGGTAAAAGCAGTTGATTTCCCAGCCACTTTGGAACATTCTGGAAGAGAACGGACGTTTCAAGATATCTCAACAGAGACCCGCAGCCCATTTAAATACCTCAGCATACGCATGGCGGCTTATCACGCCCCGCCATCGGTAAGGCTTACAGTGCGGTATCCAGAATCATTCATAATGCTTTCCTCGCCCAGAGTACTTACACTGTCACAGTGCGTAAATAGGCTGTTTTGCGTAATTCTGGGTCTGGGCGGCCGCTGTGTACAGGGGAGAGGGGAGATTGGACACTAGCAGACCCTCCAACATGACCCATTCCATTAGGTACAAAATACTCTGCTCCTCAGTTTCCAACTGTCGGTTACTATGGTAACCACCTTTGTCGAAAAGGGTAATCGTTTTTTTTTTTAAATATCAGTTAATTCATTTAAACCAGGTGAGTGACAGTTGGAAGCTCAGGAGCGGATTGAATTGTACCTAATGGAATGGGTCATGTTGGAGGGTCTGCACTAGAGCAGCGTGTGGTGTTTGAGGATATTCCAGCTTATAAGGAACCTGAGGGAATAATGAGGTAGAGGTGACGGTATCATAGGATGAGGGGGATATAATGAGGATCTATAATAAGGGCCTTCAGTATGCTGGATGAGAATCAATTAAGGAGCAGCTCAGTGGTGGGGAAGACAGAATGATTCTTTTCACACTAATAAGTCCATAGACATGTGCTTGTTCATCACTGTGTACACGGAGCAACTTCCTAATAGACCCCCGGATATCTATAGCACGTCAGCATCCATTCCATTGCCTCTTACAAGCATTCTCTTTATAACAAAGTTTGGAACATATTATTCTACACAGCGAGACAATATTTCGGAGCGCATTTCCGCGTTCTACGCTTGCTCCTGTGTGGTATTTTTTATTTTTTTTTATTATTTTTTCTTTCTCTCTCAAAACAACAGTTTTTTTTGCCAAGCCAGATGCTGTTTCTTGAGGCAAAAAGACCCAAACACCCACCAAAGGTTTATGACTCAGTGTTGCCATGGAAACTGTGCTGCTTCTAATAACAGCGAGTTTTAGATTAGCAGACAACGATGTGTCTCTATGAGGAGATGTCACCACGCTGGCACCACAGGGAGTTACCTCTCCACATTACCTGCAGACAAATCATTCCTAACGATCACATTTGCTATTAATACACTTAGCACTGTAGAACATAAGTGTAAATTGATAATATCAGTATCTGGAGCTGGATGTTATTGGCAGCCTGCTTTAATGTGACTGAATACAAACGGTGTATTAAAATCTAGCAAATGAGAATATATAGATATAGATATAGTCGTACAGTCCCGTTATTCCCGACATACGGTATGTTTCTAGAGCTGCCTCTGTAATTTTTTTTTGTTTTTCTTTTTGCAGTGTATAACCAGTAGAGTAAAAGGAAAGTAGATCCGGCACTTGTTGGTAGAACTTAAATGATTTGGGGCTAGATTTACTAAAGTGCAGCAAAGGAATAGTGGGGCTGTTGCCCATAGCAACCTCTGAGATTCTAGCTCTCACTTTCCTATTACATACTAGAAACGGCAGCTAGAACGCGATTGGTTGCAATAGGTAACATCTCCACTTTTCCTTTATGGTGGTTTAGTGAATCTAGCCCTTGGTCCTTAAACTTCCCATGGTTGATGTATTTGGGGGTGGGGGTCCCTGCTAAGGACGGCGCTATTTCGATCGATTGCTCATGCCTCGATGAGACATAATAATTAATCCCCGGAGCACTGAACATGGTGCTCTGAAAGGTAATGCTAAAAACTACCCCAAACCTTCCCCTAATTCTAACCCTAACCCTCTTCTTCCATTACCCTAACTTTAACCCTCCATTCCCCACAGCCTGACCCTGACCCTAACCCTCCCTTCTGTATAGCCTAACCCTAAGACCCTCCACTCCCCGCAGCCTGACCCTATCCTTACCCTTCTATGGCCCTAACCCTCCCTTCCTATGAACCTAACTCTAAACCCCCCTCCCCCAAACACTAAAAGTCCCCGGAGAGGTTACTCACCTTTGCGGGTCCTGTGAAAATGAGTGGCTGAGTATACCGATCGGCACACTCACCCATTCATTAACACTTTCTAAATTTTCTAAAGGAACTTTCGGCTGTCTCTATTTCTGAAAGCTGCCCATCATAGCGGTGACTGCAACCAATGTCTTTTCAATGCGTGCAGACACCCATTCCCTGCACAGACACAAAGAAATTTGCTAGTTTGCTTAATTTAAGTTTAAAGGGGGCCACAGAACAGCTCAGTAAGTAAAGCAGTAAATATGGAAGAAATAACAATCATCACAGTTTGTCTTAATGGCCTCGGCGCTCCTCCCAGGGATGGCAGGAACAAGCCGCGGATCCTACCCTGCCCGACCTGACAAGTGCAGCTACATCATAGGTCTGGTTCTGTCCCAAAAACCTTTAAGAAGAAGGAAAAAAAACAATAACAAAAACCTACACACAGACCTAACCTACCTACCGATTGACATAGCGGATCAGTGCTCGTTCCTCCGTTCCATACATGCAAACACATACGGGGCTTTCAAACACAAGACCCTTCCTTAAATTTTACGCAGGGCTTGTGTTTAAATATGCATCATACGTAAGGAATTTACCAAGCCCTTACTGCGTATCTTAAATACGTTCCCCTCTCCCGTCAGACATACATTCTGCATGCACGGCAGGTTGTGCCGCCGTCAGATTAACAGAATTAATACAACGTCTACATTTTATAATTCTATATCCTATCCATTGTGGCAAATCCACTTCATAAGATGACAGTGATACATCTTAAATTCCAATGTGATTGAGATTGTTGATAAAAGACTGAAATCCCGATATAGGCCCGTATTCAGAGTACTGGTGTTTAGCCATTTTTCACACTGCGCATGCGTAGCAATTTTTTAACGTAATCTACGCATCTTTTTGTTACGTAGATTGCGTAAATGCGGTCTGTTTAGCGATTTTTACTACTGCGCACGCGTAGTCTTTTTTTTTTCGTAATCTGCGTATCTTTTTCTTACGTAGATTACGTAAATGCGGTCTGAAAGGCCGCATTTACGTAATCTTAAACTTTTTCTCATTCCATACTCAATCAGTCCTGTCCTGTGACTAATAAAGCTGTGTTTTAATTTGCGCATGTATACGTATTTGAGCACCACTATCAGAGCACACCCTAACTTTTGGAAACAAGTTAAAAAAATGACTACGCATGCGCAGTAGTAAAAATCACTAAACAGACCGCATTTACGCAATCTGCGTAACAAAAAGATACGTAGATTACGTAAAAAAAATTGCTACACATGCGCAGTAGTAAAAATCACTAAACACCGGAGGTATATGTTATACGTCCGGTACCTTGACTACCGGCCATAATTTGCGCTTCCTGTGGACAGTATGTAGCAATAACTCTACTTTTATAAAAAGAACACAGTCTGCAGATCAAATTCCGAATGTTAATGTCATACAGAGAGGCTCTGATATTCACTGCATTAGGATCAGACGAATGTTACCTTTACAAAGAGCAGAGCACCTGACACCTCGTTACCGTATTAAAACCTTTACCGCCACCAAATGCATTCTTTAAAAAAAAAAAAAGCTTGATGTAAATGATAAAGTTATATAAACATTTCTCTTTAAAAGTGGCGAGTTCTGCATAAACCCCTATTGCCGGCCTGACCCGGTCTACGATAAAATTCTCTTTAAACTGTTATTTGATTGTTTCAAATGCTTCTCTTATAGACTTTTATCATCATGAATAATTGATGAAAACACCATTCGTTTATTTATTATTATTTTTTATTTTTTTACTGTGGTGTATTATTTATAAGTGGCGGATTGTTATTGCCAGATGAAATTATCATTAGGAACAGGCAAAATTCATAAATAGTCTGAAGAGTTAGAGAGAGGACAGCGTGTGAAATATGGTAGATTTCAAGTGCACGGTTTTAATGAGCGCATTATACTGAATATTTTATTAATGCATTTGTTCGTCCAATCTCCTTTCGTCGAGATTCTCGTAGGCTGCAGCTTTAACCCCTCAGTGGCCCAAAGGGATTGTACCGTGCGATGGGCTGCACACGGCCGCTGGCCAGCAGGGAGGGGGTTAAGGCACAATCACGGCTTATCCCATCCGTTTACAGCTAATGCCGCCTCTAGGGTTGAGTGGGTTACAGTGGTAAGCAGTAAATTATTCATTACTAATTAAAATCCATGACACCATTGATACCTGTATTACACTGGAGTATACAAGGACATATATACCTCAGACACACAACAAAATAAAATAATATACATTTTTTATGAACTGTGAACTAAAATAAAAGAAGCCATCTGATCCGTCCTCTCTCTGCCTTACCAGGTTCTAATTTCATCTCCTTAAGTGACGCGCAATGTGCATCGCAACTAAACACAGAAGACTTTATTTACTCCTGGACGCAGTTGTTGTACTCGTACAGTTTGTTTTTGGTGGTTGTGCGGCAGAATGACTTCACACCACCCGCTGCTATTAACCAGGCAGTGTTTAACTCTCCACGGCCAGTCTCCTCCATCCGGATTCGGTGTAATAGAAATCACATACTTGGTGACTAAACAGCGAAAATAGCAACAGTAGACTTAATCCAGAGTTTTAGCACAGCGAAAAACGTGCCGAAAAGAAGCTAATGCGAAAAAAGTTAATAAAAATGTTTTTAAAAATTATTTTTTCTGAAATGTATAAACCATATAATATTTATAATGTGTGTAGGGCTGTGTTATAACTAGGAATAAAGACGTTTATGGATTAAAATCTCCTCCGTCTTACACTCACGCCCATCCCTATGCTGGTGCAGGATTTTTGGTGGGTGAATTGCTGTGTCAATAAAAAAAAATTAAAACTTGGGTTAAAAGTCCACAAAAGCCCGTGACATTGTGGACTTTACCGTTTCACGTGTGCCCATGATTTTACCGGGTCTGCTCTGTCAATCATTCTAAAGAGGACATCTTATTGGCTGGGAAAAATGATGTCATTTAAAGGGGACGTAACTTTTTGCACACCATGATGATGTCAGTACAGGTTGGCCATTTTAACTACATCGCTTTCCATGATGGCCGACGAATGACTTCTGTGTAGCTCAGAGCTCATGGTTTTATGGATGATTTTGCTGTTTCAGACAAATGATGGTTCAGCTTCTTACACTATGCTAGATTCCAGTTTTTTGGCCGTAACTGACGGTCATACAGGGCGCAAAATCAGAGTGGGGTGCCTAAAAGAGCATTTTTACAGTTAAATTGGTTATTAATTAAAGGTTGGGGGCGCCATTTTCTCTTTTTTTTTCTGGCGTATGTGTACATCTTTTACCGTCCCAGATATTTGGGCTTTTATCTCTTCCTCGCCACAGATGGCCAAAAGCTACCTAACGTTCTCCTCATGCCAGTGCGCCATGATGTGGAATGTGCTGTGGCAGCATATGATGACATCATCCTGCTGCGCTGTATTTCCCTCCAATCGGGCGTCTTTGTTAAAATCTTGTGTTGAAAAACAACACAAGACGTTTCACGCAGTCACCATTCCTGTGTGTGACCCGGGAAAAAAAAATGGACGTTTCACATCACCACCAAATACCCAGGTTTTTTCAGAGCATTTGATGGTGACGTGAAAGGGGTTTTAGGGAAACATGGCTGCTGTTGAGCTTGTAGCAGCACTAAAACACCCACTTTCTGCAACTCCCCTTATCACTAGCACAGGGCATACGGATGCGGACGCGGGGGATCAGTCACTATGCGTCTGCTTTTTGGTGCACGCCTCCGTATTGCGCATGTGCGGTGATGATAAACTCTGCATTTACACCTAAAAAGAAAACGTGACAGCTGCTCAACCCCATAGTGTGCACTTAATACCAGTCATCAAACCCCTCATGGGTCCATTGCTCTTACACCAGGATAGGTTGGAATGCGCTCTGATAAAATAGCGCATGTTCTCACACGGCTCCGACCGTGCGCCGCTTAGTAAATCTTGACTGGCTTGGGTTTTGTGTCTCTGGTCCGGATTCACAGTTACGTCATTTTCGTCTTGCGTACGTTGTTTTAAGAATTGAGCTACTACTGCCGAAAACGACGTAACTGTGAATCCGGACCTTCTGTCACTTGTACTGTTTGGTGGTAATAGTTATATTCACCTTTCTTATATCACATCTGTGTACAGCACTGTACAGTATATATAACACTATGGGCCTGATTCAGAGCTGGGCTGCTGTCTGTAAGTACGGGCAGCGTAGCTCTGGTGCACTCCCCCTGTGTCAGCATAGTTAGACACAGTTACGCCGGCTGAAGGCTACCCTAACTTCAGCCGGCGTAACTGTGTGTAACTACGCTCACATAGGAGCGTAAAACACGATACCCAGCCCTCCCATCCTAATTACCCTCCCTCCTCCCACCCAGCTTCCGTAACTACATCGTAGTTACAGAGCTGCCCGCCCCCCTCATCCGTAACTAAACGGTAGTTACGGACGCTAGATCCATGGCTCGCAGAATGGCAGAAATGCCGTTCTTACGCAAAAGGCCGCTGTAACTAGTGTGGCGGCCGTAACTCTGGATCTGCCCCAATGTGCACAATAGACAGACAAACCGTGGAATCACCACCCTCCAATTTTCTGTCGTCATCATTTTAGATGATTAGTAACAGGTGGCTCCTAGAAGTTAAAGAAAAACAAATAACTTAGAGATATCATTATATCATTTTATCGTTGCTTAGACATCGCTTGTAGCTCTACCAGCGTTGTGAAACTACAAGTCACATCATGCTCCATCAGCAACAACATCGCTAATAGCTGGCAGGTCATGAGTGGACGACAGATAGCCTGTTCCTGCCATAACAGTCCCTTTAATGCAGCTCACACAGGATTGTTCCCAGCTTTGTATAAAATCAATGTGTAAATAAACAGAGCAGGCAAATGGCAGATCTCAAGTTTTAGCACCTGATTGTAATTCTTGCTCCAAGTCCCTTCTTGAGCAATCAGTATCCTTCAGTTTTATTGCACAGTGTCAGAATGATAAATTCTTGTTGTTCCCAGGCCGGAGCAGTGAAAGACTACATTAAAATGATGCTTGAAAATGACAAGCTGAAGTTCCTGGTGTTTGCTCACCACCTCTCCATGCTGCAGGCTTGCACCGAGGCTGCCATCGAAAGCAAGGTGAGTCCTGGTCTGTAGAGCTTATATGTAGAAGTCCTTGGTCTGTTTGTCCGGTTATCTGCATTCAGACAACCCCTGCACCGACTGGGATGAAACCAATGCAGGGTGGTTCTGTTCGGACTTCTCGTTTCTTGTACGCTGGATAGGTTTAAATGAGGGGTGGCAATTGGCCTGGGAAGCCTCGTGGAGTCTTTATTGTTTCATTTTAAAATCTCAAGGGCCAAATTTACTAAGCTGCAGGTTTAAAAAAATGGAGATGTTGCCCATAGCAACCAATCAGATTCTAGCTGACATTCTCTAGTATGCATTAGTTATATGAGATCTAGACTGAGTAGTTGCTATGGGCAACATCTTCACTTTTCCAAACTTAATAAATAAATAAACACCCTTTGCAGGCCCTCCAACGTGACCCATTCCATTAGGTACAATGTAATCCGCTCCTGAGCTTCCAACTGTCACTCACCTGGTTTAAATGAATTAACTGATATTTTTAAAAATCTGCCTCTTCAACAAAAGGGGTTACCATAGTAACTGACAGTTGGAAACTGAGGAGCAGAGTATTTTATACCTAATGGAATGGGTCATGTTGCAGGGTCTGCTGTTGAATTTAGCCTTTTAGCATAACACCCCACTGTCTCGATTCGTGGACTGCAAAAGGGAGGGGCTTTTAGGGAAGAAGGTGTAGTTTGAACAAAGAAGGTCAGTTATGGGTGGGAAGGGGGTGGGGTTTATTTTGTCTTTATTTAAGGACATTAAAGGAAAGTTGGGGATTAGGGCTACTAGCTACACCCCAAAAACAAATACCACACTGTTCAGGCTCCCCAAGGGTGTGTTGGAAAGGCTGCTAATAATGTTTAAATGCTGACAGTTACATCCAACTCACTGATAACTTTATAACCTGAAAATGTAAACCCAGGCAATGTCAGGTACTTCTGCTGGTTACTAATAAGGTAAGGTGTCTGATATAAGGGTAACAGGACTCTCTCTCTCTCCCTATGTCCAAAGCTGATGTGGAGTTATTGGTTTGGATCTAGATTAATTAGTAGTGCTACGTACAGAAAACCGCCCCCAATATTCCTGTGCGCGTGAGCACACTGCCGCTGATGCAAGATTCTGATTTCCGGGATGGAGGTTGTTTTGAGGGCGAGACGAGACAGCATGCTTAAAGCATGTCCGCATGGTGGTCGGGGGGAGGTATTTAAGTAATAAATAATAAAACATTAAAGTATTGTCCTGCTGGCGAAAAGTCACAAGTGTTCTTCCCTCACACTTATGGTAATTAGGATCGCACATCGACTCGATAGGGGACCCCCTTCCTACAACTGGATTTCCGCTTGCATGGAACTATTAGATTAGGATGTGGTCCATTAAACCTAATGGAAGAGTTTTGAAAACCAAATCAGTTTGAGCCCACAGCTGATAGGCCTGCACTTAGTGGTGACATTATGAAAACATAGGCTTTGGTTAAGAGATGACAAATTTGTGGCTCTACAAATATCACTACATTCAACGTTTTTATTGCACATTTTCTTGAAATTACAGTAAAAAGCGGTAAACAGATGGAGGGTCACATGAGAGGAAAAAATAGGGAGAGGTGTAAGGAAAGTTATAGTATTGTGTTACATATTAACACCCCCATAGGGACACCCCCTGATGTTACAGCAACACGATAATTAGCCATCACATACGTTCCCTAAGCTGGAGAGAAAGGAGGACAGAAAGTAGGAAACAATGCGGTTATAGAGGGAGGAGATGATTGGTTGCTATGGGCAATATCTCCATTATTCCTTTTCTGCAGTTTAGTAAATTTATCCCTTAGTGTTTTAAAAATTCCGGGAGTGCTCAGTATCACTTAGGGGTATCTTGAAAAAGATTAAATAGTTAGGTCCAAATGATTTAGACATTAATAAGTATTCTTAGTACATAGTAAGCCTAACGCCAAAGAAAAAAATTCTATTAAAAAAAACCCCAAAAACTATTCTTTTACTAGTAAAGCTCAAGAAGCTGCAGAGAGAGAAGCTGCGCTGCTTAACGCTCAAATGACTTGTCTATGGCCTTGGATTCGTGGCACCCCAGAGTACATTGTCGCATATATTAGGAGCCGTGGTCCTATAGGGTATATCACACTAAGAAGGAACACCCACTTGTGGCTCAGTCCCAGGAATATAATTCTTCTTAAATCTGGATGATGACAAAACGTTATGATTGGCTAGGTCCAATCCATGCACAGAGCGAAAAGGTGTGAGGAAAATCCTATTTCTGGATTAGACCCCATCTTACAAATGGTCATTTTTTTGTTAGCTGGTTCAGGAATGTACACAGCCGTTAGAACCAATAAATTTGAGCTTGGACCAAGGGACGTCACGGGGGTAGTCAGCGCTCCAGCTGCTTCTCATTGAATTAATCCTCCCCATGCCTTCTGCATATTACTTTATCTCGCAGCTGTGTAGGTGACAGCCACATTGTCACTTGCATCTCGTGAGCTTCTGAGCTGCGTTCTCATGAATATTTGGTTGAGCAGAAAAGATGGCTGCTGTCAGTGTCTCTAGCTGCACTTTAATTGCACCAGACAGTATTTCTCAGCCTTGCCATTTGGTAAAAACTGAGAGAGAAGGCCTCTGGGGAGACGCTGAAGTCTTAATTGGAGGTGATTTTAGCCCATTAATAGCTCGGCGCTGCACAGTGTCAGAGAGCGGCAGTCAATAAAATACTAGTGACAGTTTAATTAATAACCACCTTAAATTGTAAGCTGTGTGTGACAGGTACCTCTTTATTTTTCTTTAACATGTCTGTGGCGCTGAAACTTCTTTGTGTTTAACCTTATTATATGTATTGATCTGCTTCCTCTGCAAAAAGCTGTACACATTGCATGGATGGGTATGAAAAGTGGATCCTTCTCAGATAATAGCTCTGCTGACTCCAGTAAAAACTCTTTTCTTTTACATGTTCTTCTGTGCAGAAAGTTGACAGTGTCCTGAAATATTTAGGAGCTGAGCACACACTGAACTTTTAAGTGGCGATCCGACCATCTTGTCAAAACGATTCTAGCTCCGACCTGCATAACGATACTCCTGTACATAAAACTCTCTAGTTTCCTGTGGATCATTAAGAAATGGTTCCCGTAAATCTTTGCTGCAACCATATGCACGCCCACAAGGTGGCGCTGTGCTGATATATGAATGGGAATGGTTGCAGTGAAGATGGCGTGTCGGTACACACTGAAGTGTTCTACAGACTCTGGGCAGGGTTGATCGGGAAAAATTGGGAGCTCCCAAAAATTAGATGCAGTTTGCCAATTCTGCGGTATGGTCGGGCGGTAAACACTGGTAAGATGTCGGAGCTATCTGACGGTTATCATAATCGCCACAGAACCCTCCAGTGTGTACTCAGCTTAGCATCAAAAATAGGTGCAAGCAGGGGCGTAACTGCAGGGGGTGCAAGGGTTGTGGTTACTACGGGGCTCGGAGGTGAGGGGCCTGTGGCAGCCGCTCTCTCTGTACTTTATGGCACTATACATACATACACTCATACATGGAGCTCATAGATGGAGCTATACATACATACACTCATACATGGAGCTCATAGATGGAGCAATCATTAAATACAATATACATACACTCATACATGGAGCTCAAAAAAGGAACTGTAAAAAAATACACTCATTCA
>WWET01000453.1:679883-690145 GCA_011038615.1 Limnodynastes dumerilii | reverse complement strand
AGTCTAGTCTGGTTGCTTTTCCCTTGCCTTGTGCTTTGTTCATTTTTCTAATTACTGAGTGTCCCATCTTGTTCCTGCCTTGTACCTTGCTTCATTAACCCTTTGTTTACCGGTTCCAGTTTCTCTCCCACCTTATTGTTCTGCCCAGTCTGTATTCTACCTTGCCTCTCCTGTGTGCTAGTGTTTGTTTACCCCTTCGGGGGTAACCGCTGTTTGACCTGTGGGTAAACTGGCAGCGACAGTCCATCCTCACCATTAGAGGCTCTGGCGAAGAACCCGGTCCTGCTAGACACCGCGCCCAGGTTAGACTTCGCCCGCCACGCACCCGAGCTCCCAGGTAGTGTTACCTGCATTGTGGGAGACCTCTACAGCCCTGCAGTTTCTGTAGCCTACCACGTTCATAACAGTATAACTAGCCATACCCATCGTTTACGATGTCTACTGCAGAGGCAATCAATGCCCTCATCAGTTAGGTCTCTAACCTGGGACAAATGGTTCAAGCCCTTACAGAGAAGGTGAACAGTCAAGATGAGGCTATAGCCGCTATGCAAGTGTCTGCCGAGTTCCGTCGCTGGGCCAATGACTGCGGGTGGAATGACCCTGCTCACCGCAGCCAATTCCGATTGAGTTTATCAGACCAAAATAAGGACGCCCTGGTTCAGTTTCCCATTCCTGAAACTCTGAGTGATCTTATTCGCTTAGCCATTAAGGTGGATCGACGCTTCAAGGAGAGCCGCATGGAAAAAGAGTCTTCATCCTCAGTCACACAGTCCTATGTTCCCCATGAACCCCAAACCTTTGATGAACCAATGCAGATTGGAGCATACAGGCTCACTAAGGAGGAAAACGCTCGCCGACGGAACCTAGGCTTATGTTTATATTGCGGAGGCAACGCTCATAGAGCTGATGCCTGCCCGAAAAAACAGGTTCCATCGGGAAAAGATTAACCCAGACGATGCTTGAGGAAATTCGTCTGGGTACCCACCTCCTCATCTAACTTTTTGATTGTTCCAGCGCAATTGATTCTCCAAGACCAAGTTTAAGATCTAGAGGAAAAAAGTGTGGAGTAGCGCCAAAAGTATACAAGCTACAAAGACTCCTTGAAAGTATTTGACATAAATTATCACTTTATTAAAATATCAAACACATAAAAATAAAGTATATAAAATTGCTTAATAGAAGCTAACCACATGAAGCTCCACTGGTATAAACAAATAGTCTCCAATAGATGAAACCTAAAAAACAGGTGATGATGGTGCAGGGTACCCTGATAAAGATGGTTAGATCAGTATAAGGTATGTCCACTGTAATTGATATTTACTCACGATAGATGAATTCAGTGAAAATGGATGGTGCCAACTGGTAACAGATACGGTGGTCTCAACAGCTAGCTCCGTTAGCTGGATGTGACAGCTGGTGGATGGAAATAGAAACCACGTGGGTTAACTCACAGCTTCTGGCCGAAGTGAGCAGAGAACTTCACATATACCGGCTTGCAATATTGAAGAATTCCGGAGCAGTGGATGGAAAAACTTCTGCACCTGATGAAGGGGACGTGTAACCGACAAGGGGAGCAGGTGGCTACCGGAGGTGACTCAAAGCCAGACAGCTAAAATCCCGGTGCTGATTGGAAGCACGTCGGCGTCCCGTATGTGGTACGAGCAGTCGTCCGGCAGACAAGGGGAGCAGGTGCCCACCAGAAATGGGTCGAGGCCAAACAGCTGAAGTCCCGATGCTAGTTGGAAGCGCGTCGGCGTCCCGTAGGTGGTGCAAGTGGTCGTCCAGCAGACGCAAGGTCACCAAAGTAGCCTTGACGGAGCCGGCTTCTTAGAGGTTTGCAGAACCTGAACAGCCAGGAGACACGTTCGTTTGAGTAGACCAGGACGCCACTGATGAGCTGATACCACTCGAAGGATATAGGAGACGTGGAGCGGTAAGCGTGTGGTTAGCAGACCCTTATGCGTTTTATCGCTCTGCGGCAATTTCTTCAGAGGGAAAAGTAAGTGTCTGATTAAAACAGGTGAACTCCTTTTATACTGATGTACTTAATTAGAGGGGAGGACACCTGAGTGAGCCTCTAGCGTTGGGAACATATTCTTTTCAGGAATAAAACATTTGACAGTTTGCAAAGGCACACATGTCATAAAAATAATTTCAAGGAGTCACGAATAGGAATAATAAATATATTATATTATAAATAGTTCATTGTGAATACACAATGAACTGATAAACTAATATAACAACAAATCAAATAATATTTGATAATAATAATAATAATAATAATAATAATAATAATAATAATAATTGTTGTGCCACACATAAATATAATAAAATAAAATAAATTAAATCAGTTTCCCATTCCTGAAACTCTGAGTGATCTTATTCGCTTAGCCATTAAGATGGATCGACGCTTCAAGGAGCGCCGCATGGAAAAAGAGTCTTCATCCTCAGTCACACAGTCCTATGTTCCCCATGAACCCCAAACCTTTGATGAACCAATGCAGATTGGAGCATACAGGCTCACTAAGGAGGAAAAGGCTCGCCGACGGAACCTAGGCTTATGTTTATATTGCGGAGGCAAAGCTCATAGAGCTGATGCCTGCCCGAAGAAACAGATTCCGTCGGGAAAAGATTAACCCAGCCGAAGCTTGAGGAAATTCGTCTGGGTACCCACCTCATCTCCTCATCTAACTCTTTGATTGTTCCGGCGCAGTTGATTCTCCAAGACCAAGTTGAAGATCTATCAGCATTCATTGATAGTGGGGCTTCCGGAAATTTTTTAGACAGCGATTTATCCCAGTCCTTGGCCCAGTCCTTGGGCATTCCGCTGGAGAAGCTTACTTCCCCGATTTCTGCTCTAGGCTTGGATGGTCAACCCGTAGTAGGAGGACTCATACACTACATTTCTGCACCCCTTCGTTTGTGTATTGGGGTCTGCCACTCTGAGACCATCAGGTTCCTTATTACACAGTGTTCCTCGGCCCGCCTTGTCCTAGGTCATCCCTGGTTACAACTCCATAACCCACGCATTGATTGGGTCCAGGGGGAGATTCTTCAATGGAGTAAGGAGTGTGAGTTGTCCTGTATCTCCCATCCAGTGCGTCTGGCTAAAGTCTCCCTGGAAAGTCTTCCTACACAATATTCAGACTTCGCAGACGTGTTTTCTAAACAAGCCTCAGAAATTCTGCCTCCACACAGACCCTATGACTGTGCCATCGATTTAATGCCAGGGGAACGATTACCCAAAGGCAGATTGTTCTCCCTGTCTAGGCCAGAAACCATTTCTTCAGAGGAATATATCCAGGAAAACCTTAAGAAAGGGTTTATTAGACCTTCCAGGTCTCCTGTCGGTGCTGGATTTTTCTTCGTGGGAAAGAAAGACGGTTCTCTAAGACCATGCATTGACTATCGTGCTTTAAATCGTATCACCATAAAAAACACGTATCCAATTCCTCTCATCTCAGACTTATTTAACCAGCTTAGAGGTGCCGTCATCTACACGAAGATCGACCTGCGAGGAGCCTATAATCTGATACGTATCAGGGAGGGGGATGAATGGAAAACAGCTTTCAATACTCACTCGGGCCACTACGAATATCTTGTGATGCCATTCGGACTTTGTAACGCACCGGCAGTCTTCCAAGATTTTATCAATGATGTTCTGAGAAAATTTTTGAGGAAATTCGTAGTGGTATACTTGGATGACATCTTGATCTACTCCCCCTCCCTAGAAGAACATCGCAGTCATGTAAGACAAGTTCTTACCCGTCTTCGTGAATTTCGACTTTATGCTAAAATTGAGAAGTGTGAATTCGAAGTTTCAAAGGTTACCTTTTTAGGGTACGTGATCTCTCCCCAGGGATTTGCCATGGACCCGGATAAAGTCAAGGCCATCCTAGAGTGGAAACAGCCCACAGACCTAAAAGCCATCCAGAGGTTTATGGGTTTCTCTAATTATTATCGGGGCTTTATCCGTATGTTCTCGCTCCTCATGGCTCCCATTGCTGCTCTCACCAGGAAAAAGGCTGATACAGCAAATTGGCCGAGACAAGCGGTCCAGTCTTTCAAAGCATTGAAACAGGCCTTTACCACAGCTCCTATTCTCCGTCATCCCAATCCTGACTTGCCCTTCATTATTGAGGTTGATGCCTCTGATGTGGGGGCAGGAGCAGTACTTTCGCAGAAAGACCCACTGGACACCAAATGGTACCCATGTGCCTACTTTTCTAAAAAATTTTCTCAAGCAGAGAGAAATTATGATGTCGGAAACAGGGAACTGTTAGCCATTAAAATGGCATTTGAGGAGTGGAGACACTGGCTGGAAGGATCAATTCATACAGTGACGGTATTAACCGATCACAAAAACTTGTCATATATTGAGTCGGCTAAACGATTGAATCCTCGTCAAGCCCGCTGGGCACTATTCTTTACCAGATTCAATTTTGTAATCTCCTACAGACCTGGTTCATTAAATCGCAGAGCAGACGCACTGTCTAGATCATTCCTACCAGAACATGGTCCCACTCCCCCACCCTTGCCGATTGTCCCTCCAGCTTCCATCATAATTGGCCTTACCCAGGATCTTCTTACTCAACTACAAGCCGCGCAAGGGCAATTCCCAAAGGAGAAACCTATGGATCGTCTTTTTGTTCCTGATCATCTCAGAAAATCTGTTCTTAAAGAAAATCACACCTGTAGGTCAGCAGGACATCTTGGGGTTCAGAAGACTCTTAAACTCTTATCTCGTTCAGTTTGGTGGCCCTCCATGATCCGGGATACTAAGGAGTTTGTGAAGTCATGTGACGTCTGTGCTCGAAATAAATCTCCAAGGTCTGCACCCATCGGTCCTCTACTTCCTCTTCCAATACCCAAGCATTCCTGGACACAAATCTCCATGGATTTCATTACTGATCTACCTAACTCTCAAGGTTTTACCACTATATGGGTTGTGGTAGATAGATTTAGTAAAATGGCACACTTTATTCCGCTACGTGGACTACCCAACGCCCAGACCCTCTCTGGTCTGTTCATTAGACACATCTTCAGACCCCATGGTCTACCCTCCGAAATTGTCTCTGACAGAGGTTCGCAATTTGTGGCTACATTCTGGAGATCATTTTGTAAAACTCTTGGCATCCAAATTAATTTATCCTCTGGTTACCACCCGCAGTCAAATGGCCAGACGGAGAGAGTTAACCAATCTCTTGAACAATATTTGCGCTGCTACGTTTCAGAATATCAAAATGATTGGTCCGAAAACTTGCCATGGGCAGAATTCGCCTACAATAACGCCCATCATTCCTCCACCTCAGTATCTCCTTTCTTCTGTCTGTATGGATTCCATCCCAAAGCAAATTCTCTCACCACTGGTTCTTCTCCATCCAATCCTGACACTAGGGTAACTATCAAGAAGATGAAGACCATTTGGAAGGGGGTCAATCGTTGTCTTCGGCTATCAGCCTTCAAAACCAAAGAAAGGGTGGATCAACATCGAACATCTTGCAACTTCAAGGTAGGCCAGAAGGTTTGGCTCTCAACAAAGAATATCAGGCTCAAGCAACCTTCTAAAAAACTAGGACCTCGTTTTATCGGCCCGTTTACCATCACCAAGAAGATCAATCCAGTTTCTTTTAGACTTGCATTACCTCGGAACCTTAGAATTCCATCAACATTTCACTCATCTCTATTAAAACCATTTAAATCATCTAAACAGTTTTCTCAGAATCGAATTCCCAGACAAAGTCTCCTTGTCAACAACCAAGAGGAATTTGAGGTTGAACTCATTCTTGACTCTAAAAACGTCAGCAATAATCTGTATTATCTTGTTCATTGGAGAGGCTATGGACCAGATGAGAGATCCTGGATTCTTAACAGAGACCTGCATGCTGACAGACTTAAAGAGGAATTTCATAAAAAATTTCCAAATAAACCTGGTCCTAGGGGTATCAAAACCCCTCGTCAAGGGGGGTACTGTTATGTGCCGTCAGAACGGCAATCAGATCGTGCCAGGCAGCCCTCTCCCCTTGCATGCCGTCAGAACGGCATGCGTCTCACGCTGGTCTCCACCTCCCAGCGTGATTCCGGACCTCTAACCATTTGCATGCAAATTAGCCATGTGGAGACAGCGCTGCCTGTAGAGGCAGGCACTGATCTCCTTCACTGCAGCACTGTGTCCACCAATGCCTGTGTCCTTAGTCTGACCCTATCAGCAGCTACCAGCGCATATATAAGCGCTTCTAGCCCTCACTCCCATGCTGGTTATAGTTTCTCTGTTGTGTTACTGTGCCAGTCTGGTTGCTTTTCTCTTGCCTTGCGCTTTGTTCATTTTTCTGATTACTGAGTGTCCCATCTTGTTCCTGCCTTGTACCTTGCTTCATTAACCCTTTGTTTACCGGTTCCAGTTTCTCTCCCACCTTATTGTTCTGCCCAGTCTGTATTCTACCTTGCCTCTCCTGTGTGCTAGTGTTTGTTTACCCCTTCGGGGGTAACCGCTGTTTGATTGTGTGCGTGACAGCCCCAGTGAGTCCGTGTCGTCAGCAGCCCCAGTGAGTCCTGTTTGTGGCGTCAGTCTAGTCTCTCCCCTCCGGTCCTTTGTCATTGTTAATTGTTTTCTGCTGTTCGTTACAAGTCAGCCTCTGCTGACTTGTCTCTTCCCTTTTTCGTCCCGTCTATTTCTCTGTTTTCTTCTCCCGGGTGTTATCACTGGGACCGCGACCTGTGGGTAAACTGGCAGCAACAGTCCATCCTCACCATTAGAGGCTCTGGCGAAGACCCCGGTCCTGGTTAGCCTCCGCCCGCCACGCACCCGAGTTCCCAGGTAGTGTTACCTGCATCGTGGGAGACCTCTACAGCCCTCCAGTTCCTGTAGCCTACCACGTTCATAACACATAGTTGGCTGCTTCTCATCTCACTGCACCTCCCAATAAGTATGATTGTACACACATGCAGGATACTTGTATCATCAGCCGTTTATATGCAGATGATGGAGAAAACAGCTGATGATACAGGTATCCTGCATGTGTGTACTATCAGTGCTCACACACATGCAGGCATCGTTATAGCTGGCTTATACTCATAGATGGGACAGAGAGGGAGGAGTGCTGACTGCCGGCAGAGCAACTAAACTCTAGTGTCCTGGGCAGGACAGAGAGGAGGCCAGGGGCTATCCCAGGTCCCCTCTCTGTCCAGGCCCGGGATACTAGGCCCGGCTGTTCCCCCCTGATGGCGGCCCTGACTCCCCCTTTCACTCCCCTCTCTCATTCGTAACTAGTGTGACTTATGCTGCCATAAGGCAGCCTTAAGTCACACTTGCGGATCTATGGTCCGTGTGAACACTGATCCGTGCGTAAGTGGATATTAACACCTACACTGTACATTGGTGGGTGGAGGGGAAGCACAGCCATTTACAATGGAAAATGCGCCCTCCAGTCAAAACAGTCCACTTACGCATTTTGCATGCATAAGTAACCTACCGGAGGGACCTGGGGATCTGGTCCACAGAGAGCATCCTAATGACCACCACCAAATACAGAGAACATCCTAGTGACCACCAACCAATACAGTGAACATCCCATTGACAACCACCCAATTCAGTGAGCATCCTAGTGACACCAGGCATTACTGTCAACATCCTAGCTACCTTGTAACAAAAAAGAGGGCCTGTTGGTGGCATGGAAAATTTCCTGTAAGTCCTATGGCCAATCCGCCGGTGTATACAATATACATGCTGAGAGCAGCTATGTAATTACTAATGGAAAGTAAGTGAATTTCAGTTGAGTGAAGTCACTTAATAGCAGTCAATTGCAATCACAAAGTGTCCACATTCCAAACATTAGCATGAACAATGAAACGCCAAAAGGTAACTTACATTGGTCACAGGGAAGTAAAAAGTACAAACAGATGCACACTTACATGTGGCTTAATGGAGGTCGACTGATCCTTATTAGGAAATCCTTACATTATAGATGCAGCCTGAATCCTTTGAAACTTCCCTATCAATCACTTGTCTTATGGCTCATTGATAGCATCTCAACCCAAAATGCTACTCAATAGTACTACTTTTCAATGTTTGGAGTTTGCAAATTGTGCATTCCTTATTGATCTGAGATACTCAATTGTGCCATTTATCCATCAGCAACTGGACAATTATCTACTAGTAATAAATCACTATTGGCCATGCAGTCACTGTTTCACATAGCATAGCATCACAAGTTAGGGATCATTTTATAATATTGTTGTTTCCACCCTATACAGCATTAAACTTTTATTGTTTTAGATTGTATCTCCGTGTCTGTGCATAGATGTAATGCAAAGTACACAAGAAAATGAAAACATATTTTTATAACTTGATGCTGTTAGCATTTGCCCTTTGGACCATAAATGTGTTATGAGACATCAGATACTGACAGTAAATGAAGCCAGCATGTGGTTATCTTGGTACTTTAAGTTTTCTTTCAATTTTTGAGTGGTTAAGAAGCTTTTTAGATGCATAAACTAAGTGTTATTTTATGTCCTGAGATGGTATAAGCAAGAATTAGAAAAAGAAGTTATTTGTTTACCCAAGCGCATATAGTGCTAATCGTCTGCAAAACAAATCTCATGGTATGTGCACAATACTGAACGTGTTTTTCGCCCTAAATAAACTTTGTAGATTAACAGAAGTCAACAAGGTAAAACAGCAAAGCAATGGCAAAAATTAATGTGAGAATGAGCAGTGCATGCTAATGGAAGACGGCTGAGTGGTGCTTTACTATACATGACTTTGAACTCATTATATGTCCCTTACACGGAGTTTACAACACTATCTCAGTGTAATTTGCTGCATGCACTGGACAGGATCCAGACCCCTATAACGTGTGTGTTTTCTGCTCTTTTCAAAGAGGAAAATGTATGCATTTTGCAGGTGCTCCTGTAGGCGCGTGTACTGGAAGTCAGAATGGGATGGGATGTGGACCATGCTTATGGGAGAGGGGGGTATGTAAATTTTATAGTTAGAGCATGTCAAGCACACTGCATACTATCCAGGCTTCCATGCTCTCCATTTCAAGCGAGGACAACAAAGACTTATTAAGGTAGGGGTCATGTAGCGTATCTCTGTGCAAATAGGTGGAGTGCCCTTCCCTTGTCTGCACAAAAGGCAGGATCCTGCAGGAGCTCTGAGTGCAGCAGCATAAGTGGTCTGGATATGGTCCATTATAACTAAAATGTTTTTTGCCATATTCTACCTCTGCTCTAATTTAAAGATTAAAGGAGCCAGATTCAGAGGTCTGACCAAGCGTGCGGCAGACGTCACGATACATAGAGAAGCCTAGAGCTCCGACAGGGCGGCCCTGCCCCTCTGCTCGACATAAATCTGTAAGTTGCGTGGGGGTGGGAAACAAGTACATTTGGCAGTAGGGGCTCGGCTTAAGTGTTCCTTGCATATAAGCAGTCATATGGACCGCTGACCCACACAGGATACTTAACGTAGGTCTATGGCAGTGTAAGGGCTGCCATTACCGCAAGATAGAGGGGAATGGCAGTTCACTCCCCTCTTCTGTGTGGACTGCCTGACCTCCATACACACAGCGGTCTGAATCTGGCCCAAAGCTATGGAGTATGTGATTCTTTATGCATCATTTTTCCCTGCATGCATTTCAAATTCATTTGCACATCTCACATACAGGGGCGTAGCTAAAGGTTCATGGGCCCAGGTGCAAAAGGTCAGCTTGGGCCCCCCCACATAGAGGCTGTTTGAGGTGCACTAACGTAGTGCAAGTGGAGCGCAGCGCACCTCAAAAAACCTGTATGATCAGGTCCACAGAAGACAGACGAGTGACAGGCTGGTGCCCCCAGTATCCCTCATCGTGTGTCCAGTTCCCCCAGTATCCCTCATAATATATCCAGCCCCCCAGCATCCCTCATCATATGTCCAGTACCCCAGTATCCCTCATCATATATCCAGTTCCCCCATTATCCCTCATCATATGGCCAGTGCCCCAGTATCTCTCATCATATGTCCAGCTCCCCCAATATCCCTCATCATATGTCCAGCCCTCCAGCATCCCCCATCAGGTATCCAGCCCCCCATCATGTGTCCAGTCCCCCCAGCGTCCCCCATCAGGTGTCCTGTCCCCCCAGTGTCCCCCATCATGTGTCCAGCCCACCAGCATCCCCCATCAGGTGTCCAGTCCCCCCCAGAATCCCCCATTAGGTGTCAAGTCCCCCCTGCATCCCCCATCATGTGTCCAGTCCCCCCAGCATCTGCCATCATGTGTCCAGTC
>WWET01000453.1:658198-679030 GCA_011038615.1 Limnodynastes dumerilii | reverse complement strand
CCACACAGACACAGGGAAAACATGCAAATTCCACACAGACACAGGGAAAACATGCAAATTCCACACAGACACAGGGAAAACATGCAAATTCCACACAGACACAGGGAAAACATGCAAATTCCACACAGACACAGGGAAAACATGCAAATTCCACACAGACACAGGGAAAACATGCAAATTCCACACAGACACAGGGAAAACATGCAAATTCCACACAGACACAGGGAAAACATGCAAATTCCACACAGACACAGGGAAAACATGCAAATTCCACACAGTGAATCAAACTGATGACTTGTGAGGCACAAACGCTACTCACTGAGCTACCGTACTGCCCATAATTACTGCTGGAGCAGAAAACAGATTTTTTTTTTAGCTCTTTCTGGCATTAAGTAAAGCTCCAGTACTGGAAGTATCCCTGATTTGTCTCGGGCTGGATTAAGCCTCTCCAGTTATGTGAAATTCAAAAAGTAGAGAAGAGCTTTGCTTGTTCTCCAATAAAGATATATTTACCTGTCTCTAACGATCCGCCGGTGATCAGCTGAATTCTGAAGACAAGTACGTTTTCTAAACATCTATGTTCCAGCCTGTAGGATTGTCACAATGGGCCTGATTCAGATCTCTGTGCGACTTCTGTGCACACAGAGATCTGTTAGTCCTCATGAAACTCTCCTCTTTTGTACGGAGCTCTGGACACTTACCTGTTACCCACCTTAACTTATCTGCACAGATCTGAGTCCATGCATACACAGAATCATGGGGAACTACTACTCTCCTCTCCTGGCCCTTGATTACCATTCCTAACATCGCCTGTCTGGCGGGCATTAGGCATGCAGAAGTGAAGGGCCGGCCCCTTCCACGGACCATGGCATGCGCTGATATTGCATGTCAGGGACTTACGCAAGAGACTTGTGTGCGTCTTTTTCCGTACATGGTTATGAATCAGATCCAATGGATGATAGAGCTACAGTGATTGATATTATTTAGACAGACCCCCAAATCATAATAATTCCTTATCCTTAGCCCACTGGAGGTTCAGGCCTGTAATAGGGGTGTCATAAGTCATGCTGTAAAAGGGGGAGAGGAACCAAGGAGAACAGAATTGTGATATTTCACTGTGGTAAGTTGGTGGGTTGTGAAATGAGGATATGGGGTTTCGGCTTCTTAGGTGCCTAGACCTACTACACATGAGTAGTAGGTCACTTACGCAATCTACGTACCAGTTAGGTATGTAAAATGCCTCTGTGCAGTCTCTGTACGCACAAAGGGCCTGATCCAGAGCTACGAAATTTTCGCACGACGGGCGAATGCGAACGTACGCTCGTCGTATCAACCTACACGCCCCTCGCACTCCCATAGTAAAGTCCCTGCTTACGGCGGCTATACCCTACACTGGGTACGACCGTCGGCCGTACGAAAATTCGCAGAGAATACGCTGAGAAAATACGCTTAGCACGCCCATACTGTACAATTTAAATGGCTATCCCCGCCTCCCTGTAGTAAAACGGGCGCTCAGCCGACCATCGTAAAAAAAATACGCCCGGCGAGCGAAAAATACGCTAACGATACGCCCGCTATTCGCTCATGACGCGCGGGCGACCGGAACCTGTCATACTGGGCATGCGCATTGCGAATTTTTGACCGAAAATTCGCTTACGATGAGCGTACGCTCGCTTGCGAGCGTTGCTCTGGATCAGGCCCTATGTCACTGTGACTGTTTTGCCACATTGTATAAAATAAATACATTTATAAATACTATTGTCTGCATTATAACTTTTACTCCTGTTTACTACTGTTACTACTGACCTGGTATAACAAGTCTGACTAAAATGGTTATAATCACAGCTAGAATCCTGGAAATTGTGTTATACCAATCTTCAAACCACTCTCTTTCCAATAAAGTTCAACTTACAAGATTGTACATTCGCACAATAAAGTCTTCATCCCATGTTAGTCTGGTGACTACTTATACTTCAGCTGCTGTGCCCATTTTCCTGTCCTGCATTGTTCTGTACTTTCTACTATGTCATATGCAATATGTCATTTCCCTGTATGCACAATACAATATATAGTCTGCATTTTCTTGTCTGCATCACGCTAATTGTGCCGCATTGCAAAACTGAATTGATGCACCTGCCACCCTTTACCAGTCTGTCATTTATTAGCCTCTGGAATATATGATCTTGGCACATTTTCATTGTTGATGTCTCCTTCCTGCCTTGATTATTCAAAGCTTAAACAAGGCTAAACCAGGGTTGACAACTCTCCCGGAATGTCCGGGAGACTCCCGAAATTCGGGAAGTTCTCCTGTTATCCCGGGAGAGCCTGCAAATCTTCCACAAGTCCTGCCCCCCCTGCCTAGCAACACTGGTATACTAGTGTTGCTAGGGCCAGGGAGCGACTTGATGATGCAATTTGAACCATCAAGCCCTGTCACAATCCCTATTTCACCTAAAACCAGGTAAGTATGAGTCAGGGGGTGAGGCTTAATGACGCGATTTAAGTCCCATTGCGTCATTAAGCCCCGCCCCCTGTCGGCATCTCTAGCTTCCCTCCAGGATCTCCCGGAGGGAAGCTGGCAAAAGTCGGTAACCCTGGGCTAAACTAAGTCAAATGCAATAAATTGGTACATCTAGTGTTATTTTTTTTTTTACTAATGCTTTTGAGTCATGTAAACAAAAATAAAGTGAAATGACCCATGTAGCCCAAATAAACCTGCCATTGGAAATTGCAGTTAACAAATTGATGAGAGCTGAAAAGAATACAGTAAATTTATACTACATGTTTAGAGAAGAATTTTGAATGCTCAAATCCCCATTCTAATGTAAGAAATGTATTGTCCATAGGCAAATGAGAAGTATAAACACTTCTGAAATTCTCTCTCACTTCTAATTGAAAACTGAAAGAAGGTGGGTGGTTGAATCCATTACACTGTAAACCTCTTGCAATTCTCTATTTGAGTACTCCAGATTTGTGCTGAAGTGCATTAAATTGGCTGCTGCCTTGACAATGTGAGCCGCGTGCAGAAATCAATTTATGAGCTCTTTACGTTCAATAACACAATCTCTCTGGCAGTGTACTGGGACAGATATTTGTGTAAACTGTTTACCATATACCACTAACTAAGGGGATTATGAACATTGTCTCTTTGGCATTTATAGGTGGGTGGTTATTTTGTATTCAAGATACAAAAACTGTAACATTAACATTTCCTTATAAGGGACTTACAAATACATCACCCCATTTTAACTGTATAGAAAATCAACTGTGACTTTATATCTTCTTAACATGCACACATGATTGTCAGTTATAATTGGTATTGATGAGTGATGTATAAGGACTGACTATATGCAATCCATTTTATCTATAAGTTTTATACATGAAATATCTTGCTGGAATGTAAAAAAAAAAAAATTAATTGCCCACATGCTGATTAAATTACAAGTTATAGCTTTAAGTAAAAAAAATAAGATTATATTTTCTTTTAGCATCTTAAATTAAAATATGCCTTAAAAGGCATTAATGGTAAGTAATGTCATTTTTATCGTTTTAAATTGATATGCAGGTAAGGAATGCAGAGTGTCTGAAATTGTGTAAATGCTTAGAAGCCATGTAAATGTCTTGGTAAAAAAACAGACTTAATACCTGATTCCATATGCTAGTCTCTGCTGCGGAGGCTAGTGTACAGAATTTGTGATCCACAACACCACTTCCTGCACTTCTCCTCTCCTAAGTGTGGATGGTGGAACTGTGCACCGAACCTTATCTTCAGTATTCAACACACATCTCCAAGCCCCTACTGTACAAGTAAAAAAAAACCTATGCCCACCCCCCATGTGTATCCCGTTGGCATAGGGGGTGGGCACACCCTCCCTCCCGTGTGGGGGACATCATCGAGTGGCTGAATTCCAAAGCGGGTATATTGGTACTGCACATGCGCAGTACCAATATTCAGCTGACTTCTGGACCTAGAGTTTGGAAGTCAGCTGGTTTTCATATGTAAGAGAATCTGTGAATATGTGAATCTGGTCCTTTGTTACCTAGGAAATTGTTTCTTATTTAAAGAGAAATCCTTGCACATGTGTAAAAAGCGAAAAAGTATATATCATATACTACAATGCTCATATATTTATTTGTCCGTCTGTCTATCTGTCTAGCCTTCTCTTCTTTATAGTCACTTTTAATTTTTATAAAAGTGTACTTAGTAGAGAGACAGAGGACCCGATACAGATCTAAGTACAATTCTCATGCGAAGTGAGTGCCGTAGATGACTTAGATATAGTGGGGCAGTGCTGTAAAATGGTAACACAATGGTGCCAATCGGTGCCAAGCATTTATGGCACGTAGCGTTTGAGAACACAGCAGCTAAGCATATTGCAGCTCTGTGCTCAAATATACTTTGCAAGTGCAATGTAACGCTGACTGTAAAGGTAGGTTCTAATTAATGCAAGTACCTCTGTCAGAATGTAAATGCCACAAAATAACGAAATAAATAATAATTTAATAAAAAAAAGTAAAACATATTTCTTACCTTACTTACTGTATGTAGAAATGAATTAACACATGTGCAATACTTCACAAGCAATTTCAGACACTTTGGAATGCATTTGAAGTGCTAGGGTTTCAAACAGGTTGCAGAAGGTGAGTTACATGGACTTAGACATGATCTGGGGCTGATGCAAATGTTTTGACATAAACAGGTCTTTTTTGTGCCTGGATTGGCTGCACTTGCTTGGACACACCCTTACTTTAAATTGACTAAATACCTCCTCCTCTTCCCTCCCACAACACACCCCTCAGAATGCAAGCTGCTGCAGCTCCAGTTACACCCTGATCTGAATGGGGCGTAATTGCATGCGTTTTGAGCATGTGCAGTGCAAAATGAGATAAGCTACACAAGCTGAATAAATATATACCTCCAGTAATAAATAAAGTGCTGCTTGAAACTTTGTGAACCCTTCTTAATTTTCTGTATTTATGTATAAATTTGACCTAAAGCTACATCAGATTTTCACACAAGTCCTAAAAGTAGATATAGAAAACCAAATCGGTATTTGTGTACTTTACGGACTCATTTTAAGCAACGCCCCAATAAACTGTGATTGGTCATCACTCTCCTCCCTACTCTCCTCCCCATTATTAGAGAATGGATCAGACCCGGCTGTGAGGGGGGTATATATACACAGTGGGGAGGGATATAGGCCAGCTCTGAGGGGGTACATATACGCATTGGGGGGTATATAGGCCGGTTGTGAGGGGGTAAGAGGCAGTCCGGGCCGCTCGGAGCCATGTTGGGGCGGAGAATGTGGGGGTAAAAGACCGGACACAAGATGGCGGCTCCAGGTGGAAACTCTGACCACCACAGAACCGGCGGCCCTGTCAGTAGACGGTTGTCATAGCGACCGAGACCCTATTGGTCAATCACGTCACCGCTTTACTCCTTATGGTTGATAGTTGGGAGCATGGCTTTAAATGAGTCCGTAAAGTACACAAGTACCACCAAATCTAACAAATTAGTCAAAAATATTACACTTGATCATTATTATTACTATTTATTGAGGAAAATGATCCAATATCACATATCTGTGAGGGGCAAAAGTATGTGAATCTTAAGGATTAGCAGATAATTAGAAGGTAACATTAAAGTCAAATGTTTTCAATCAATGGGATGGCAATCAGGTGTGAACAGGCGACCCTTTTATTTAAGAACAGGGATCTCTGAAAGTCTGCTCTTTTCAACACATGTTTGTGGAAGTGTATCATGACATGAAAAAAGGGGATTTCTGAAGACCTAAGAAGAAGAGTTGTTGATGCTCATCAGGCTGGAACAGGTTACAAAACCATCTCTAAAGAGTTTGGTCTCCAAACTCCAACGCTGCTTGTAAAAACAAAAGATGTAAGTATAAAATAGAAAGAAAGAAAAAGAGTGGTTCCCCTGCCACACCCTTTTATTCTTTCTATTCTTTATTAATTTATTTTTTGTTGTTTTTCTAAGCAGGGCTGCATGTTTACATCACTTCAAAGATTAGTAGACAGTGTCTGCATAAGTTTTATTTATTGCTGAAAAATATAGCCCAGCCCTAATCTCAGGATTAAATGCAATGCAAAATGCAATGCAAAAAAAATACTAACATCCAGATAATTAATAGTGGTTGTGTCACATGAATAGGTGAATTTGATGTAGCTGTTCATTTGATTAACCACCCACATGAACTCATGAAATGACTCTGCAGAGCCTCTCCAAAACAACAAAATGTCATTGTAGTAACGTACGTGCCATAATAACTGTTTGCTATGCTCAGGATTCCATATAAACAGAGCTCTTTCCAATATATATATATATATATATATATATATATATATATCCTGTCAGGGACCTGTAGGGCCTATGCAACCTATGTCTAGGGCCACCTCTACACCACCACACTCAAGCGTAAACTAGTCCCCTATTGTGAATTCAGGCTCTAATCTCTGACTCAGACCCACCTGTTTCAGGGTCAATGCACCAAGGAAAGCTGGAAGGAGAAGATACCGTATATCTGAATAGGAAATATCATCCAGTTCTTCATTTGAGCTGAACGTAAAACACTGGACCAGCTTCCCAGACGATATCGTATGCAGGGACAAAAAAATTGGAGAGGTACCGGTTTGCCGATTCATAATATCAGCTGTGTGTACAACTCTTGACTTCACTTGCCTATCGTTTTAACTACAACAAGGACTGTGAGTATTCACCCCTTCTCCACCATCTCCATCAGGCTCAACAGTATCCAGGTACTCTATTCTAACATATGTGGAACGGTCGTTGATACAATTACAGTGCATAATAGCAAGAACTAATTTTTCCAACTGACATTGTCTACAATGTACCTTGGAACGTGCCTTCATTTGGTGAGGAATTGTATGCATTTGGAAAGTGGCATAAGCTCATTCTATCACTCATACACCTGCCCAGACCTTGTGGTGGGAGGTGTCTGGTTTTGAGATTTTTACTGTCAATTATCCAAGTACGTATTTATGTATTCAGAATCAAAGAGTTGTTTGTGCTCTTGTTTGGACATTTGATATAACACTGCACAACGGTTACATCTGTTATTGCTGTGGATACCCTGTACATGTATTTGTTTACCCAGCCTTTTTATATGTGATTTTCCAAGTTTTCTATGTGGTTTATTGCTTTGGCTTTACCATCTTTTTCATACTAATAAATACCTTTGTTTTAAGATCATATGTATATCACTCGCAAACATATGTGTTTCATGTAATTAGAGAGCGCGGCTATATATATACAATTTTCTTCACTCTGATTTTAAAGGCACATCACCACCTTTTTTAGCCTGCGATCACTATTACTACCATCAATATCCACCTTTCTCACTATCAATTATTAGCACTGATCACACAATTATATATTTCTATCATCAGCTCATAAGAAAAACACTTTTAACCCCTTTCTGATATGAAAGCTCAGTTTCTTTTTTGTTTGGTTACTTAATTTTATACTCATAGGGGCTGATCAAACCCTACGCTGCCTGGCGGTAATACACCGGGCGTAAGCGTAAGATCAGCTTAAAAGCCAATCTGCGCATGTGCTAGGCAGATGTTGCCCGGCGTAGCTATGGCAATGCCCCATCGTGGATCGAGCGTCCGTAGCAGCCGTGTCGTAACACTGGGGGGGGGGCGTTCCCCTCCGTTACTATGCTGCAGTTAGTGCAGGTAGGCAGAGGGAGGGAGGGTAATGAGGCTGGGAGGGCGGCGTTAGCGTAGCAACGACGCCGACCCAGTATATTAACACTCGCTAACGCCGGCTGAAGTTAAGGTAGCCTTCAGCCAGCGTAAGCGAGTGTTAATACACTGGGGCAAGGGGGAGTGTTGGGGGAGTGCAGAGATGGTACGCTGAGCGTTAGAACAATCAGTGTACCATCGTAGCTCTGGATCAGGCCCATACACATTTAACAAAATATACAAAAATCTGTCTCATGGTGTATTATTCTCGTATATGAATTGGATGTATGTTTAGTCACATGCACATAAAAAGAAAAGGTTAAAATCAGCATACCAACAATCTAACAGAAATATCTCCATGGATCAAGGCAAAATGACAGGCTTCCTATCAGATTTCAACTTGTGAACAGGTGACTTTTAACATACTCTAATAAAAAAGGTCAGGTCCAGCTCCAACCTCTTTAAATCATTTTACATAATTTTAAAATACTTTCATTAAAATATCTTCTATTACAACCCATACGATCAATAAATGGTTAACAGGTAAAAAGCTCTGCCACAGAGGCCTCTAATTAAGTAAATCTAAAAATAGAAAGTAGAAGAGACACTAGCTGATCTTTACAAAGCCGAAAAGCCATTTTTAAAATGCTGACAGCAATTCTATATATAATTTCATGACACTATAGTTAGAGACTGTTGTATCTACCATTGGTCATTAAAGAGATACTTTTTTTTTTATCATTCCAGTTCATTTAAAAGGGGAATGTAGACTCAATTAAGTTTTAACACAACTCCACAATGAAATCCCTGCTCATCCATCTTTCAACTCTTGTAATAAATGTACTTTTATCTTTATTCCTAATGAATACATTCTTATCCTAGCTCTGTTATTCTGAAGGCTTGTTAAACGTTTCCTAAATCAGCTATAGAAATTCCAATACTTCATTTCATTCATGAATTGTATTTCAAAAGTGTTAATCAAATGCTGACCATACTGTGTTCTTCACAAATGTGTACTTTTTTTTGTTTTGTATTTTTCTTTAAAAAATTCTTGAACCACCCAATTACGTATTCAGCTTCATACCTTTACAGCAGCTGTTCCCAACTGGGTTTAGTGTTGCGATTTTTTTATACTGCAGCATGATTATTATTATTATCTTTAATGTAAAATAAGAATACTGGGTCTGAATCAGATTTAAGAAGGAGCTTGGAAATAAGGACCTGATTCACACTTAAGAATCTTCTTAAAATAAGAACTTAAGGTCACTCCTGTGCAAAACCATGTTGATTGCAGGGGGAATTAATGTAATTGTATTCTTTGCATGCAAGGATATATCTTTGAATTGCTTACTGCACACAGATACTGACCAGCTTTACTATTACACTGTTATTTAGACTTGGGCTGGGAAATATCACCTCTCAACACTAGTACTGTTTGCAACAGATGAAAGATGACTCCCCTGCAATCAACATGGTTTAGCCCAGGTGTGACTTTAAGTTCTTATTTTAAGAAGATTCTTAAGTGTGAATCAGGTCCTAAGAGAGGAAAGTTACTCATGGGCAAAACCATGATGATTTCATGGTTTGAATGCTGCCTTTGAATTGGAACAGTTCTTAGAATAACTGTTTTAATTATTTATAGTATACCTATTGTTTTAAGTGTAGGGGGCCCTTTAATAATAAGAATAATTTTAATAATTTAGATACTTTTAACTTAATATCTTATATTTAATATTATTATTGTCTATCACTGCATATTAGGATATAGTAAATTCAGTAGCACTTTAATATAGACCTTTATTTTAGTTGTTAATTTATTATAACACATTAAGATGCACTTTTAGCACAGATATTTTTCCCTATAAGCACTTTATTAGTATAGATATACAGTGTAGTTCACTGTTTAGATGTAAAGTGTTTTTTCAGAAACACTATTAATTTATTCACATATTAAGTCACAATAAATGGAACACATTAGTTTCAATAGTAGATGTATAGTGTTTATTAGATTAATATCTCACTTTAAATAACATAGACTATGCAGTACAATTTTTCACTATAATTTTATAATAATAAATGTTAGATATTTATATATATGAAGGGTTCAATATAATATATTTATATATATATATTTATGAAGCATACGTTTAGAAGAAATTAATTATATGTGTAGAGTATAGTTATTAACTCCTATATAGATAGATTTAGGGAGGATAACAGGATCCTATTTAATAGAATGTATCTAATTGAGCAGGATTGTTTATTATGGAATTGTATGCCGGAATTTATAATGGGTGTATTTATTTTAGATAATTTTAAAAGTTTATGCTAGATGGAAGCTTTAAGAATGTTTATTATGAAGAGTAGAGATGTCCCGATGTATGAAATGTATAACCATGAACGAAATGAATGTACCGATTACGGACCGATCGACGAGATGGAAGTTCAGCGCCAAGTTTTTAAATTCTGAGAAACCGTCGGCCCCGACAGACACCTTGAAAAAGGCTACATAGTTATCTGAAACGCGTTGGTGGTAGTGCGGGGGACTCCGGTGGTGAGCAGCATTAGAGGGTAAGACCCCAGATAAAACATACAGACCAGTTCGTTCACGGGCCCATTTATCGACTGGATCCAGTAGTTATTACTCTGTGGGTCTGATCGTTCAGGCTGCATCCCACGGAACCCTGCTCGTCAGGGATTTGTTTTTGAAATTTTAAAGTGTGTATTGAAGTTTTAGAAGTATGGATTGATACAAATAAAGAAAAAACAGAAGCAACTCCAGCAATTAGTTGCCAAAAGAAACCTTTTCAACTTGTGCACTCTTTTCCTTGTACATAAATTAGTCACAATCGTCAACATCAAATATATAAATATTTATTTTGTACAATGAGCCATCATAGTGAGAAGAGTTCAAAGTGAATTATTAAAATCATGATAGGGTAGAGAAACCCTTACAAATACATACAGCATGGTCATAAGGTAAGGAAGCAGATATAGCTAAACTAGGACACAATATATACTGTCCCTAAACACATATATGTAGTGACCTCACGGTCTACTCTTCTGCTCCAAGTGGGGCTTATTTATCCCTCCCTATCTTAACTAAGGACAGACAGACAAACAATGCAGGTAATACATCCACATGAGAGGAGTTTCACTTTCCCTCTCCCTAATACACTAGTGACCTCGCGGTCAACACTTCACCCCAAACGAAGCTATTACCTGTCCCTTCACTTCGGGCAGACAAATTGCGGTTAATTATTTTATTTTATTTATTTTATGTATTTATATAAATGCTGCTTTTGTCTGTTATAAAATGTTGGATTTTGATTACAATAACTTTTTAAAATTCTAAGATACATTATTTAAACTTAACCATAAATAAATGTATTGTTTGCTAGTAATTTTACACTAACTTTGATGTGTGTCCTATTCTTGTTTTGTAAACAATTATAAAAATGTAAGAAATTAATATATGTTTATTTTTCTGCTCATGTAAATAGAATTCAAAATACATGTTATTATTTATAACAACAATACTACAGTATATGCCTATAACAGCAATATTAAAAATGTGTTGCCACATCTAGTCCGGTCAGGTTTTGTGTGTTTTGTGTTTTAATTTTCATTGCCTGATGGTTGTGCATTATTATATAATATTATTTAAATATAACATTATTTTTCCATTTAAAAACCCTATGCCCCACTGTACTCTAATGTATAAAGTGTATACAGCTTATTGGATACATCACACAAGAATTCTCTAAATAACAAAAATTATTTATTTTTGAGGGGGATTGACATGGGGAGCTACAACAGGAGTCTCCGGGATAATCTGAGCCATCTGGATAAGGATGTTGTTGTTGGCTATAACTTCCCAGAGAAGCCCAAACATTGGGTGTTGTAGTAGGGAAGCCATTCCTGTTGGGAAAACATAAAAAAAAAAAATATTTTAGTGATTTTTAAAATGTTAATAAGTGTCCTTATGTGTTACCTACATTTGTTTTCGTTTTCAAATGTGTTAACCTCAATTAATAATTTATTGTTTTGTTTAGATGTATTTATTAATGATTTTTATTATGTAAAAAACTACAATTATATGTATTATTATGTCCAATTTTAGGAAATGTATTAGACAGAACATTGGGTCATATGTTTTTTTCTTGCTTTACATGAAGAATATTCAAGTGCAGTGTAGTGTGTTATATATTGTTATCTGCTAAACATTTTTAACTTACTATCATCCAATACAGGATCTATCTCCTTGGGGAGTTGGCCCTCCCCAAAAATTTCTGCAGCTTTGCCATCCCAAGGGTGAGAGAGAGAAGGAGAAGGAATGGGGTAAAACCACAAAGTTTGTTGAGGAGTGGCTGATGCCAGCTCAACCACAGAAGAGATGTGGGTTGGGGCTGTTGAGGCAGATGGAGTGGCAGTATGGGAGATGGAGAGAAGGTCAGGAGGCGTGGAGTGCTAGAGGGGGATGAAGTGACATCTGAGTATTGGTTTGGCAGCTGGAGGGTGGAGAAAAGGATGGAGAGGCTGCTGCCGTTGTTCTGATTCAATCCTGGAGCTCTTTGGGAGGTCAGCCTCCTCCTACTCTTCCTCCAGGACAACCCCCTTTCGATAGCGGTGACGCATAACACATACATTGTAACTTCTAAAATGAACCAAAAGAATAAATCCAATATGTTTGTCATTGTTCCAACATGCACTTAATGTTGAGTTGGCACTTGATGCGTCACTGGGTCTCTTTTATATAGTGCTCTAATCTGGGCATTTGTGTACCTTTGCCCGTGTTGTGTATCTTGTTCATTGCCTCCACCAAGTACTACAGCTCCCAATAGAAGTTATTCATGCAAACCATGATCTCAAAATGAGACTGTGGTAAAAGGCATCTGATTGGTACTCAACCAAAACTAACACTATTGGCTAAGTGCTGTCACCACCTCAAGGGTACACAAACAATGCATGCATATGTTCATTGTGGCACAACCAGTTCATTGCATTAAAGAACATTATTGGTTGGGCCACTGATCAATAAAATTACGTATGCATAATGTTAATGGGCCGGATCCAGAACTACATCCGTCTACCATAGACGGACGTAATTCAATAAACAATAGCTACTGCGCATGCATAGTAGCTATTGTACGTAATCTGCGTATCGTTTCCATACGTAGATTGCGTATATACGGTCTAAAAGACCGCATATATGCAATCTACGTATTGAAACGATACGCAGATTACGTACAATAGCTACTAGCTATTGTTTATTGAATGACATCCGTCTATGAAAGTTGGACGTAGTTCTGGATCTACCCCCAATGAGTGCTTATTTTAACGACACACATTTTATAAAGTATGTTTTTACAAACACAAACAGAGCAGTAAAATGAAGCAAAGAAACAAGATGATGCTGGTTTTAATTAAACCAGCAGATGTGACATTCATTTAGCCTGGTGATGGAGAGACCATACTTTGTACTCTCACATGGGCAGAACGTGGGGGCACCACTTCATGATGCTTTTTTTTTATAAAATTCGATAGTTTGTGGATTATGGAGTGTGTTTAAATGTGTTCCTTATGCAAATATTATAAGTACTTTAATTACATAAAGTAAATGTTTTAAATTACATTATACAGGATCTGTAAAATGTAATGTTCCCATATACCGTCACTTTACGTGCACTATACTAGATCCACAGAGTGTATATGACTAGGGTATGTAATCATATAATAGAATAGCTTGGAACACATAAGGCACAGGGGTGATATCATTGCACATTTCATTAATATCATTCCAATCATCTGGTACAAGAGGGTGTAATTTGATTCATGTGTCTGTTATATATAGTCACATTTTTTATTTTAAAAGTAATGGATAACTTTAAAATTTTTTTGTAATTTTATGGGTTTTTTGTGTGTATTTACATATATTATATAACCTAACTTAACTTTTCCTTACGTATCTCTGGTCATATGTACGCCTAACCCAGCCCATACTGTACAATTTAAATGCTTGCACAGACACGCAATGCGCATTTTCGGCTTGTGTAAGGATGTCACGCCCAATTGTACGGAATTACGTACAAGTTACATACAATCAGAGTTACGATGCGTAACATTTGCCGCACGCAAGCGCAATGTGTTCCCACAGCCAGATTTATGAATGCCGCATGCATAAATCAGCTGTCGTTATTAAGTCAGGATCTGGCCCAATGAGTCTACTTTATAGTCTGATTAATTACAATATAAATATAAAAATATGAATGTAAAACAAGAATGTACAACTTGTGTAAATTGAAAGGGAAACATAAAAAGCAAAAAAAATGTACATTATCACAAATCATTTTTAAAATTAGTCATTTTAAAACAATTTTTAGGAATAGGCAAGACATTTATTAATGTAAATAACATCTCCCACTTTGTCAAAAATAAACAAAGTGCATAAACTAAATTAAAACCATATATAAATATCACAATATTGCTGACACAATGGCCCACTTCAGGAGGAGTTTTCGGAGCCCTGTGAGTTTGAGGAAGTGGAAAAAGAGGTAGCAGAGCCAAAGTCATAACCACCCACCCAAAGCACTTTGACCAGTCTAACAGAGGCCCAAATAGCACCTCTAAATTACAGTTCAAACAGCAAACTGGGGGACAGTAGACTGACATGATGGAGAAGATCTTACAGGAGACACAGGGTTGAATTCCACAATGACAACATAGAAAGGCACATGACGTGCCTTGTTGACATCACTGCAGCTTGCTTGCTATGGGCCCCATTTATAGAAGAAGCGCCATCCACTTCTAGAGTCCTGTAAAAATCAATAGCACCTCCAAGTCAGAAGGGAAGAAGGCCTGGTAGCCCTATTAAAAATTTACTTTCAAGTGCAATGTACCAAGCAAGCTGCTAAAATATTAACACCATTACAACAATTAAGGGTTAAAAATAAGGTTCACATTTATAAAATCAATCCACTATACTCTCTAACATATATCTAACATGTTTTAGTACAAAAATTCAATAAGTAACTATAAAGTGTGTTTTAAAAATGCATTATCATGCAACATGGTAGGATTGTGATGTGCACATTCAACACAATTTTTACACAGTATATTATATAAAATTAATTGGTTTGTTTGTCTGCCTGTCTGTCTGGTTATACATTCAGATACCTCTGCACCGATTGGGATGAAACCAAGGTAGTCCAGTGGGATCCTGGACAGGTTTTAGAGAGGTTGGGATCCCGGGATCATGTTGCATGATAATGCATTTTTAAAACACACTTTATAGTTACTTATTGAATTTTTGTACTAAAACATGTTAGATATATGTTAGAGAGTATAGTGGATTGATTTTATAAATGTGAACCTTATTTTTAACCCTTAATTGTTGTAATGGTGTTAATATTTTAGCAGCTTGCTTGGTACATTGCACTTGAAAGTAAATTTTTAATAGGGCTACCAGGCCTTCTTCCCTTCTGACTTGGAGGTGCTATTGATTTTTACAGGACTCTAGAAGTGGATGGCGCTTCTTCTATAAATGGGGCCCATAGCAAGCAAGCTGCAGTGATGTCAACAAGGCACGTCATGTGCCTTTCTATGTTGTCATTGTGGAATTCAACCCTGTGTCTCCTGTAAGATCTTCTCCATCATGTCAGTCTACTGTCCCCCAGTCTGCTGTTTGAACTGTAATTTAGAGGTGCTATTTGGGCCTCTGTTAGACTGGTCAAAGTGCTTTGGGTGGGTGGTTATGACTTTGGCTCTGCTACCTCTTTTTCCACTTCCTCAAACTCACAGGGCTCCGAAAACTCCTCCTGAAGTGGGCCATTGTGTCAGCAATATTGTGATATTTATATATGGTTTTAATTTAGTTTATGCACTTTGTTTATTTTTGACAAAGTGGGAGATGTTATTTACATTAATAAATGTCTTGCCTATTCCTAAAAATTGTTTTAAAATGACTAATTTTAAAAATGATTTGTGATAATGTACATTTTTTTTGCTTTTTATGTTTCCCTTTCAATTTACACAAGTTGTACATTCTTGTTTTACATTCATATTTTTATATTTATATTGTAATTAATCAGACTATAAAGTAGACTCATTGGGCCAGATCCTGACTTAATAACGACAGCTGATTTATGCATGCGGCATTCATAAATCTGGCTGTGGGAACACATTGCGCTTGCGTGCGGCAAATGTTACGCATCGTAACTCTGATTGTATGTAACTTGTACGTAATTCCGTACAATTGGGCGTGACATCCTTACACAAGCCGAAAATGCGCATTGCGTGTCTGTGCAAGCATTTAAATTGTACAGTATGGGCTGGGTTAGGCGTACATATGACCAGAGATACGTAAGGAAAAGTTAAGTTAGGTTATATAATATATGTAAATACACACAAAAAACCCATAAAATTACAAAAAAATTTTAAAGTTATCCATTACTTTTAAAATAAAAAATGTGACTATATATAACAGACACATGAATCAAATTACACCCTCTTGTACCAGATGATTGGAATGATATTAATGAAATGTGCAATGATATCACCCCTGTGCCTTATGTGTTCCAAGCTATTCTATTATATGATTACATACCCTAGTCATATACACTCTGTGGATCTAGTATAGTGCACGTAAAGTGACGGTATATGGGAACATTACATTTTACAGATCCTGTATAATGTAATTTAAAACATTTACTTTATGTAATTAAAGTACTTATAATATTTGCATAAGGAACACATTTAAACACACTCCATAATCCACAAACTATCGAATTTTATAAAAAAAAAGCATCATGAAGTGGTGCCCCCACGTTCTGCCCATGTGAGAGTACAAAGTATGGTCTCTCCATCACCAGGCTAAATGAATGTCACATCTGCTGGTTTAATTAAAACCAGCATCATCTTGTTTCTTTGCTTCATTTTACTGCTCTGTTTGTGTTTGTAAAAACATACTTTATAAAATGTGTGTCGTTAAAATAAGCACTCATTGGGGGTAGATCCAGAACTACGTCCAACTTTCATAGACGGATGTCATTCAATAAACAATAGCTAGTAGCTATTGTACGTAATCTGCGTATCGTTTCAATACGTAGATTGCATATATGCGGTCTTTTAGACCGCATATACGCAATCTACGTATGGAAACGGGACTCTCAATTTTAGAGTTAGGACCACCATATACAGAAAGGCCTTGACGGTGGCTGGTGGCTTATCCCATATTTGATCAAATATGTGTAACGAACATTTCTGTGTTTTATTTTACAGATAGAACAGTAGAGTTTGTTACTGGTTTATGGCAGTGTGCTGGGGCTTTTCTTTCCTTTTATTTCTGTTGCAAGCAGATTAACCCCCTGCCTTTCACGTACCTGTTTAACATATACATATACCTATAAATTGATTGAGCAACTTCCATTCTGTTTTTATATCTAATTAGTAGCAAGCAAGTGATATCAGGATTAAAAATAACAATATTTAATATATAAATTACACAAATAAAAATAGCAAATAAATAAAAAATAAAAAAACGAATACACTTGTCCAAAGTGCTGTATTGGAATGAAATTGTATATGAGATTCAGTCCTGAATAGCAGGTGATGGTGGAAAGATTTGTAGAATTCAATAGCAATATTGGTAAATATTTCAAGAGGGTAAACCACTTTAACTGATGGTAATCGAGTGAAATGACTCCAAAGGTATATGCAGACACGGGAATAGAATTGACCAAGATAAATACAGTGTTGCAATAATGTCACTGATGAAGATTTGCAGATGTCAATTGAGAGTAATTATTTTAACAATGTATACCGTAGTTATAGCAGAGGTGTAACAATATTTTTATATATATACACACACCCTCATACATACATACATACAAACACACACACACAAGATAGTAGTGGGACTTCCACTGGATAGATTTGAATGACAAAACATTCTAATTTGAAAGGACGGAGTTTATGGAAAAGAAGGTATGATTTGTACAATTAAGGTCGGTTGTGGGCAGTGTGGGCAGAGTCTGGCCTGAACAGAGGTAGAGCTTATTTTGAATGATGGATTTGAAAGAAAAAATTACACATTGGCAACATCTGATATACTAGGGATTGGGTCCCAGTCGGACCTCCCGCTGGTGTACTTTTGGGCAGGATTTTAACACAGGAAGCCTGATCTGGGCCTTCCACTGGATGGATTTTGTTGACATCACAACCCAATTTAGAGGAAATATATAAAATAATTCTGAAAAGGATTATAAGCAAATAAATCAACATAGCAAATATAGCAAATTGCTTCTGCCTGTTATGAAAGTTCTGCCACAAAGCGTAAAATGGAGTTTTCTAGCTATTAATAAGCTTCCTGGCACCTCTGCTTACCACAATCCTCATACCAATGTATGATACATTCAGTTGCTCTGGTCACCATTGTTTCAGTCTATACCTGTTGGAAATATAAGCAAGGTTTGTATTTGGAAGTAGGGCATTACAATGTTAGATACTCCTGACTAATCTCTTCTAAACGTAATCTGACAATTCTAGAGAACATTTTTTTTTAATAAAGACATTTTACTTTGATCTAATTTGATTAACAAATGACCAAGAAAATACACATTAGTATTTATTGTATGGTTCTAATTGCTTTTATAACTTTGCAGTATCACTGTATTGATTGTCATAGATAAAAAGTGCATACAATGGTCCTTGTAAAGCTAATCAAGGACCTGGTCCGGCGTAACCCACTCCGCGAGGGGATGTGGTGCATCCCGGCGCCATACTGGATACTGGATACTGGATACTGGACAGTATCACTGTATTGATTGTCATAGTATTATTCAGCAGCTTAATACTTACACATTCTTAACTGACAATAGGACAATGTTTTAGGGGGAAAAGTATCAACCTTTCTAGCACTGTAACAGAATTTATTTGCTTTGGCAGAACTAAAATTAAAAAGCAATGACAAGAAACGTCCCTTAAATGAAGCCCTCTCCTTACAATAAAAACAATTTGGAAATAAAATTTCATTTTTGCAATGTTCTGCAAATTAATGTTCTTGCTATTTCAGTATGAAAGGCATTACTGTGCTGACTTTACTGTATAAAATGTTTCATCACTCTGCAAACTTATGTAATATAGCTTTTGTGCTTTACAATTCCTTTCCTCTGCATTAAATATTCTAAGAACAAGTTTGACTAACATAGTAAAAGCAGAAATGCAAATAGACGCAGTTGTTTTAATGTATTTTTTTCATAATTCATTTTTAAAAATATGCAATTTAGATATACACCCAGAGAACAACATTAGGCAGAACCATTATTTGATATTACTTTATGGAATGAAGAGGAACAAATATGTTAGTATGGGTAGTACTCCTAAGAAATGGCAGGTATGCAGTACCACCTCATCCGACCAATTTATAAACATCCAGAGTATGGAAACAGTGATGGAACAATTGCAAAATGTTAGCAAGTAAGCTTGACCAAGTTAAAATTGTGTAGCAATAAAGTTTCCCTCAGAAAAACCTCCTTTAAATTCCTTATTCAATAAAAATACAATCCCAGCTTCCACTGTAATGAAGGCAACAACATTATACAGAGGATTATTATTTTTAATTTTATTATTATCGTTTATTTATAAGGTGCCACAAGGTGTCTGCAGTGCCATACAAAATACAACAACAATATACAGAACAGAGGATGTTAAGTGAAGGAGGGGTAGGCTAGCCTGAACAGGTGAGTTTTGAGTGAGGGCTTGAGAACCTGAAATGTGGGGGTGAGTCTGACTGAAGAAGGCAGGTCATTCCAGTGCAGAAGTGCAGCACGGGAGAAGTTCTGCACATGGATGTGAGATGTGGTGATCAGTAGGGAGGTGAGACAGTGGTGGTTAGCAGAATGGAGAGGACGGGAAGGGGTGTACATGGAGATGAGGGAAAAAAAATAGGGAGCTGTGGATGAGGAAATGGCCATAAAGGTGAGGTTAAAGAGTTTATAGAGAGGTCTGAAGTGGACTGGAAGCCAGTGGAGGGTTTGGTATAAAGGAGAGGCCGAGGAAAAGTGGCGTGAGAGGAAGATAAGCCTGAAAGCAGCACTGAGTATGGGTTGAAGGAGAGCAAGACAGTGAGCGGTAGACCAATGAAGAGGAGGTTACAGTATTTGAGATATCATATGACTAGAGGGTGGATGAGGGTTTAAGTAGCTTCATTGGTGAGGAAGACACAGATGTGTGCAATGTTGCATAGGTGGAGAGGGGGCACGGATGTGAGGTATAAAGTCAAGAATGACACCTAGGCAGTGAACTTGAGGGGAGGAGGAGACAGAGGTATCACCAATGGTTATGGTGAATGGGGGGGGAATCCTAGGAGGAAGAAAAACAATGATTTCCGTTTTGTTCATTACAGACAGAGGTTTCAACCTCCTGTGAATGAACAAATACCCAGTAAAATAATTAAATTGGGAAAGCAAAAAATAAGAACCTAGCGCACCTAGGTACACCAAAAATTGGTTGAATGTAAATATATGATCTTAATAGAATGGAAGCAGATACTACTAGATTAAATGTGAACCTTTTGTGTATACATCAATGCATATATCAAACACTTAAAGCAGCATGTAAGAGGGGAAGTGTAATCACCTCAATAAATCAATATATAAAAGGGGGGAAATAACAGCGCTAAATGTGTTGAATACAGTGCATAAAAAGTGCATACAATGGTCCTTGTAAAGCTAATCAAGGACCTGGTCCGGCGTAACCCACTCCGCGAGGGGATGTGGTGCATCCCGGCGCCATACTGGATAGGCGCCGGACATCCCCCCGCTACCCGCTATACAGCTTGGCAGCGCTCATACAGGAGTTCCTGTATGAGCTGCTATAGTAGTTACAGATCATTGCTCACAGCTGCAGCAGCTCATACAGGAACTTCCTGTATGAGCACTTCCTGTCTGCAGAAACAGCGCCGCGGAGGATGAAGGAAACAGGTAAATAAAAAGAGGAGAGGTCGGCGGCATATTAAGGGGAATACTGGGGAGTGAGGAGGGTAATTGAAGGCATATTATGGGGAATACTGGGGGGAAGGAGGGGAACTGGAGGCATATTATGGGTATA
>WWET01000453.1:637614-656246 GCA_011038615.1 Limnodynastes dumerilii | reverse complement strand
GGATGTGCAACACGTATTTACACAGCTAAGCATGCCCATACTGTGCACTTTAAATACAAACCCCCGCCTACATAGCGTATTTCTGATGTATTTTTGACTCACGTAAAATTGGCACACCCACACGTTCACATTTACGCTATGTTACAGAGCGTATTTTCTATGGTGCACATGTGCAGTACTTACCAAAACGCAATTTTACGTGTCCGCCAAGCGTAAATTCGCTCACAAGCGTTGTTCTGGATCTGCCCCAATGTCTGTAAGGTATGTGTCCCTAAGATATATAGTCTGTATAGTATTGCAGTTTTTAGGATGAAATGGGATTTGTATAGTGGAGACTAGAATACTGTATTGTATAGTAGTGGCTATGATTTGCTTTCTTTTATTGTGTTTACAACATTGTGTTTTATGGTGCTCATACTATACTCTAGAAACTATAATGACAAATTGTTAAAGAGGTAGGCGCAAATTTAAAGTTTGCAGGGAGGCGCCGAACACCCTAGCACCAGCCCTGTCAAGGACAATGCCAGGGTTAGTTGTTTGGTAGCGGGTAATTGACCACCGCAATGTCAGGCCACTCAGGGCAATGATTGTTGGTAGGTGCCGTCTGAGATGGCTACAAACAAGGTACAGTCACCTGGTGAATGGAGATTACTGGTGTGAGCCGCGTGTCTCCTTGAGAGCCGAAGCTGCTAAGTTCTGACTCGACCGACGGGCGTCCCCACCGGGAATAGCTGCTGGTAGAGTGGTTAAATCCAGATAGCAGAATTGCGGTGGTCAATTACCCGCTACCAAACAACTAAAAGCGGTGTAAGGTTTATATTTATTCCAGTCTCACGCAAGAAAGTGACGTTATCATATGAACTTTATTTTCCAACCAATTTATGAAATCATTGGAATAACTAACTGCATCATTTTGATCTGAAGGCTAATAATTTCATGATTACCCAATAAAGGGCATATACTTGGCTATTTGATTCCATATTCATTCTTTAGCAGTCAACCAATTTGTGGGAGAATTTCTTATTGAGTATATGTTTTATGTTTTTTAATAAATTGTTATATATTTTTGGGTAGTTGCGACCCATTTTGGATTTTTTTTATATATATTATTTTTTAGATTTATTATCAAGGTTTATATTTAGTGTGTGTTTTCCCTTCCCTCCCCTTTATTTCTTGATTTCATCACTTATCACCACATTCCCTTCCCTGGCATTGTCCTTGATTAGCTTTACAAGGACCATTGTATGCACTTTTTATGCACTTTATTCAACATATTTAGCGCTGTTATTTCCCCCTTTTTATAAAATAATTTAATTGCTTTGTCCATAAAGATGCCATTGGCATTAAAAGGAGGGAGAAGAACAACAAGTTGTAACTATTCACAAATGTAATATTACAATATATAATGTTTCCAGTATTTTAAGGTGTAAAATATTGTATCTTGTAAACTGAAATTTGTAAAATTTTTATTTGTTGTTTTCCCTTTATATGCCCTGTGACTGGTTGTGTCTACTTCCACACTTCCTAATGAGAATAAAAGATTTCTTTGAATGATCAATACTATTTTAATAGGTAATGTGTTGAAAGAGCTGATATTTGCGTAAGTAAAACTGCTTAGTGTGAATAACCATACATCTGGACATGTTTTTTTTGTTCAAGAGAAATCCATGAATTGCATAGTGCTACAAAGTGTGAAATCTCAGTTCTTGTCTACTAGTAATGTTTACTAGCAGTTGGCCCTAAAATCATTGATCCAGAGGAGTTAATACACATAGGACCTGATTTACACTTAAGAATTTTTATGATTTTAGGTGCGTATATTTAAGAAAGGATGCACGGCGCATGCGTAGTAACTTTTATACACTTTTTGCATTGGACTTAAGTTCGCAAATTCCTTGCTTATACACTATGAACTTAAAATCTGTAGGTTCGTAGTAACATGGGCGTTCCATTAATAGGTAACTAGGCAGATACGAAGATTTGGGTGGACAGAGGCATTAAAATGACCAAATGAAGGTGCAGTTATGCAGCTAAGTTCCTAACCTACAGTTAAGGGAGCCCTATGGCACTCGTAAGTCACATAAGAACCTGAAAACCGGGGGCATGCTGAGGGAGTTTCATCGCTATTAGTTGCTTATATTTAGGAACCTATCGTGTTCTTAAGTGTGAATCAGGTCCATTGTGACTATTTTTATTTTTTAACTTTCACTAATTTAAACGTGTACATGTTAGATATTTACTTGATTGGGCTTAATTTATTCTTCTTTTCAATGTGGGATAGAAGAATAGGGACCGGAATTCAGAGATGCATGTGTATAAAGTACGCAAATATACGCACCTACGTTGCAAGGCAACACCCATGACACTCCCCTCGCTCAAACGTGTTTTTGTTGACTTCCGCCTCTATAGGGCACCCTTAAGTGTATGTGTGTTACTTACATACGTGCGTATTTATCTAACCGCACCCTCAAATACCCCTTTAAATGCATCCTCCCGCCCACTTTCACGTAATTTCCCCCGTCCAGATAAAAACCACGCCCCTCCATACGTATGTCCCTAAGTGCGATTCACAAGTCCACACGTGCGTAAATACTATGTAATGTGCATGGAAAAAGCTCCTACACATGCGCAGTTCATCCGATCCTAAAAATATGCACACAACCACACGCAAAAACGGATCTGTGAATACGGTCCTAGGTGCTTAATTTCCACGGGCAGAGATTTAGACATTTCATTTACAGTTAAAACCTTTTAGAATTTACAGGAATAAAAGTATCCAATAGTCATAAACTCTTACAGAGCTCTTTGCCCTTTGCTGTAATTACTGAGCCTGCTGCTCCCATTGCACATGGTATCACGGAAGATAAAAAAGGACTCTAATTATATTTGTCCATATTTAATTAAAAATTTCTGGAAGAAAAACATATAATTTGGAGAAATTTATAGCATACTTTGCGCATGGTAAAGGGAACTACCTTTTATGAGATTTTAAAAATACATATTCAACACCTAAAATGTTCTTGTTAAACCAGCTATAAAATCTGCTGCTAGATCAAATTAAAATGGTGCATTAACATTGTGAATATTTCCTTTTATTGCCGTTTTATATATCCTGAAAATGCATTTGCTGTGTTGCCTTATTAAGAAATTGGATCTTTTATACTTTTGTTTAGTCTACTTAGAAAACATAATTTAACCTTTTTTAAGTTTATATCATATGCTTGAGGTGTGTGAGTGTGTGTGTGTGTGTGTGTGTGTGTGTGTGTGTGTGTGTGTGTGTGTGTGTGTGTGTGTGTGTGTGTGTGTAAAATTATATATATTTTTTATACAGAACAACAAGAAGGGGACAACTATATAAAGACAATAAATCAGAAATTAGAAAAAATAACAAATTTAGTTATATGAGATACATGAACATATTTTAATTGCCAATTTACAGTATAAAATTAAGATAACAGTCATAAAGTTAAGGGGCATGAAAAACAAGGCTTTTGCAATAAACATGGTATGAATGCAAATCTGAACTCCTGGAGAATCAGCCTGCAGAGTGCAAAGAAAATCAAATCCCAATCATCAATTGTTTATACAAATTGAATATTATTTTATTTACTGGATTCATAAGTGACCAGATATCAAAGCAACAGGTGAGGAGTGATCCACAATTACTCTACTCATATCAACAACTTCCAATATTCAAGGCCTACCTGGACACAGATCAGTATGCATCAAGAGGACATGCCAATACTGTACAGAATGAAAAAACTGCCATTATCTCAGGATTATTAAAATAAATGAGATCTATGTAACATGTGGAAAGTAAAGGAGATACTATAAAGCTGCGACAAAAGAAATTCTTTAAGTCAGTTAATATTAGCATTCTATTGTCACCAGGGACAGCCTGTCCCCTGGTGTGCCAAGCTATTAACTGTTGTATGTGGACTGCCAGTTGCAATGACACGGAGAAGTCCATTGAACTCACAGTCATGTTTATTATAATATATGACTTGGTTTGCAAGTGTGTTGAAACAAAGTAGCCACTAAAAGATTGTTTAACTGTGGTTATGAAGAATGCACAAACAATACACACGTGGATATTTAAAGGTCTAAAGTTTTCTAAGAAAACATTTACACAAATGCATTCTTTATATATTCCAGTCTATCTCATTTCAGTGAGCCTCTCCCACTGTAGCTTCTATTTAGTGTTTGTGTTTAGTAAAAAACCCATGACTGAGAGTGATTACAACATTGCATTACCTGCCTGCTGGACTTCCTGTCACATACTGACATTTAGCAGTACTGCCCTATTTATAACATTGGTGGATTCCATTTTTCTGATCTGAAGTAGCAATGGTAACAAAAAATGAAATGCATGTATTCTATATGTAGAACCACACAGATAGAATTCATTTTTTATTTTTAGAAAAATGGTGATTTATACCAATACTATATATGTATCAAGGAGGGGTAGCACTGGGGCTACCTGCATGTAGGTGGGGGGTTTCATGTCAGTATGTTGCATTTTTCCCTTATTTATTGTTCTACTCTAGCTCATAAATTTAAAATCAAATGTACTTTATGATGGTTGGCCCCCCATTGAATGGCTTATTCAATGGTGTATGATCCACAGAAATAATTTAGGAACATTAGGTCGGATTAACAATTAATACCTCCAAAAGTCTGCATGAGCAGTACCAATATCTCCAGAACGGAGTGCAGCTGCCCGATGCCATGCTCAGTGTGGATCAGAGCCCCTGCATGGTGGTTGTGCCCACGATTATGCATAGGAGATATGCATGGGGGGTGGGCATAAGCATTTCAATTGCACACTAAGAGCTTGGATAAGCCCTTACGTACAATTCAGTATTCTGTATGAAAAGGTTTCCGTGTAGAATACTTAAGGTAGGGTCCTGCTGGTGAATCCGCAATACATACATAGGAGAGGAGGGGGAGTTCCATACGATAGCCTCTGCAGCAGAAGCTACAATACAGAATGGAAGAATAACTGCCATTTTGTGTTTGGGGTTGGAGCTGTGAAGAGGAGCATTTAAGCATTACTTGATAAATGTGGCATCATCCTCAGGAGTTCAACTTTAAAGGAAAGACCATCAGACAGTGAACCAATACAATGTCATTTGCAATGATGCTGGCTGGTAATTGCTTTGCCCAGTCTGTCAACATTGTTGTTATATGTCTTGTTTGTGAATCGCTGATTATTGGTCTGAACTGAAATTGACAAACTATGTATTATTTTTGTTAGAAGATTCAATTTCAGCACCACTAATCTAACTCATAACATCTGGGTTTGTATAGTAACCGAGAGAGGGAAAATAAGAAGAAAACTGATACAAAAGGCAGAATTGTCAATCTTAATCAGCTTAATAGAACCCCAATAGACACAGTTATGAGGTAAACCTAATATGAAAGCTCATAGTGGGTGTTTCTTTTTATTTTTCAGTTGTTAAAGCAAGTAACCCATTGTTAGAGTGCTTTCATTGAGTCTAATGGGTACTTTCATGGAGTCTATAAAAAAAACAAATGACTCTTTATACATTACTGTACATTGACAATAGTTTGCAGTGCATTATGATTACTTTATTTTTATCTGTATTTACAAATATAATCCATTTATTAAAATGAACTAATAATAATTGCAGACAAAAATAAAAAGAGTTTCCGGGATTGTTGATGTTTACATTGATTCTATAATGTGTAGCACTAAAATTCTTACTTATCTGTCCTGCAATTACTGATCTCACCTCTCATTCCTTTATGTAGTCATATTATTCCTTCAAGAAAGACATTTTTTACTGCTAGTAATACAGGGCCTGATTCAGATTCCCTGACACACTCTCAGTTTTCAGCCTCTTAGCCAACTTATGAGTGCCATAGCGCTACCATAACTTAAGGTTCATAGTTGTGTGTTCGTAAGTGGCAATATTAGGAATGTAGTGGGCTAACCATGCCCAGAATTCCCCAATTTAAATGCCTTCCTCCACCCACTCTTTTTATCTTTGTTCTCAAGTTGACCCGGCACGTCCCTTCATTTTTACGAACCTAGATGGTAATCCCTTTCTTAAGCCCAACATAGCTTGCTTAAATAAAGTCACTACGCAGGCGCTGTTTGTCCCTACTTAATTTTAAGCATCTAAAAAGCTGATTTTTAATTGTGAATCAAGTCCACAGTTCTTTGTTGGCTTCTTATTGAAAACTTAACTTCTCTTCAATATGTTGTTTTAGAACACTAATAAAAAATCACCAAGGTTTTAATGTCAGCTTTCTAGTTTGCTGCTTATTGCAGTCAATTATTTTGAAACCTTGAAGCATAAAGCCCAGATTGCATGTTTTACTTTAACATCTTGAAATGTCGTATTTAGAGATAGTTTTGCCAACCATGTGTCAGTAGCTTGTCTGTACAGGAAAAGTAGAGATCGACTAACTTTAAGGTCAAAGAACAGATGTATACTGAATGAGACAAAGTTGCAAAAGGTGTTCATGCAATGTGTAAGCCATGAGACAGCTTGTAAGCCACCATGTTATTTCTCAACTGAGGATCAAAACCTGTGTGCACCCCTGACAGATTTCTGTATTGTTCCAACTAATTACATTTTTGCAGTACAGTAAAAGTTACAGCTGTCAAAAACTATCAAAAGGATGGAAAATGTTCTTCCGAACAATGGGCTGGATCCAAACCAATGCACGTCTTACGGACGTGCGTGGTCTTTAGTTACTACAGTGTAGTGGGGAATGCACTTACTTCTCCAGATTGCTACCTTAAAAATGACGACACGGTCTGTGGACTTACATCCAGACCTTGTCGTAATGGGCCTTCCCCCGCCACGCTCCCCAATTTAAATGCCTATCTCTGCCTATATGGCCTATAATGCTCACCGGCCCCTTTAACGTACCAGCCAGTGTATGTATCTAACGTTATTTACGCCACCTGGTATGCTAGCGTAGCTATGATATGCGCATACGCAGATCATAGCTGCCAGTGGAATTATACACACACAGTGCATAATTCAGCTAGCGTCCGTAGCCCAGGATCTTGGGCAATGGATGTATTCTGCCAGTGTGCCACTATCAGTACATATCCTTACTATCCAGCAATACAAGAATGTATTTTTCTACAATGGGTGTCTGCTGGTGGGGGCAAGCATAGGGATTTTAATCTTACAGTATGGGTGTGCTTTATTCCCACTGCCGTATCCAGACTTCCAATGTGTTTTAAGTAAGGATGCATTGCAAAATATAAGGTATCTTTCTTACATGCAAGCAAGTGGCCTCCCATGCGCTCTCATGGAAGGTTGGATTCAGTGGTGATCCGAGCACAATGAGACGGAAGTCTAGATCTGCTCCTATATTAAAATATTTTTCTATATAAAATGTTGCATTTTCTTTAGTTATATTTCAATATGCCAAAACGAAATGATTGTAATTATTACTGTAAAATATAATTAATAGTTCATTAATAATGAGACACTGACATGTCATTTTTAAAACCCATCCTTCAAGGGGAAGTAGACCATGGGTCAAAATTCATGTTTCTTATGGATAAAAAAGCTTTTAATTTGAGGACAGAAATGACAGTGACAGAAATGTTGTTTGTATCATTGCCAAAATCATTAAAACAACTATAGTTAAAAAAAAATCTTTACCTTGCTCCTGCTCCTGCTCCTGTCTGCTCTTTCCACTCCTCTGTCCATAATTGCTCTTTTACTGCTCTTTGCTCTGGAAAAGTGGCAATTATTTAACTAATAGAAAATAGATACCAGCGTTAGTGGAATTATCTGCTACAGACCAATATAAAATTAAGAATTATAAATAAAAAAGTATGTAGTAGCCAAATGTAACTAGTAAAACATTTTAATAAATATATACTTAATATAATAACAAGCACAACATGGAAGCTTTCAATTCAAAACCAGGACTTGCCAATATAGCTCTCAAATACAGAACCCTTAGATGATAGGTAATCCTGTACGACACATAAATAATTAAAAAGAGTCCTCCGTAGGTCCCAAATGTATGCTCAATAAAAAGGAAATGTCTTTCAATATCAGTATTGCATATACTTTGATAGACTTTTTTTTATAGCAATCAATGTCCTCCTACGGTTATATTCCTGCTAAAACAATGTGGTAGTCAGCAATTGTTGCAACATAACTCACAAGTGATTCCAACCATAACTAGGGACTGGATTCACAATTAATAACGTTGGTAACTTTGTTCCGTCTGAGCCCATTTCCGTGGCTAAAGCAGGAGGGGGAAGCATTTAAATTGTACAGTGTGGGAGGGGGCTCCCACACTGCAGCGGATCAGAGATCGTACGGACCGCTGATCCGTATATCCCATTTAAGGCAGGCTTATGGCAGTGTAAGCTTGCACTCCCCTCTGTCTCGCGCAATTACAGACTCCTGCACGCATGGAAAGTATTTGGGAGTATTTGTAGGTGTGGATGAGGGGGTGGTTGGTATTGGGTTTTTGGTACTGATGTAGTGATGAAGTAGTGGGTGTGAATGTGAATCTGGTTAAGATGATCCAAAAGTGATCCTTAGACGTATACAGTATGTGGAAGTCAATAGTGGGTTGTATCACTGGTGAACCAAGGATGTGGGGATCCACTAGTGGTAGGTAGGTCAAGACCAGTGTGACAAGAGTAAGGAGACAACAAGAACCACCCCCTCATCCACACCTACAAATACGCCAAAACACCCATCATCTGCTCACTACCATCAGATTCCACTATCCACCCCACGGGCAGCACTACCCAACACCGCTTTTCTCTCTTGCTGATTTATGAATTCTGAAGTGCACTTGGGGTACTTCTAAGCGGGACCCAGCAGCCCCTAACCCATTACACTCCCATCTTTAGTTCATAACAAGTGTGACTAATGATGAGTACACATAAAGCAAATGGATAGGCGCCGAAATAAAATTACAAAAACCCCTTTACTTCAAAGTCCATGTTTAAGCCACCCGGATGGAGGGATCCCATATTATAGATCCATTCCATCTCTTTCCTAGCTAAGGTTCCCTGGTTCCTCCAGTTCGGTTTAACACTTTCAATACCTATAGCTTTGTGGATGGAGGCTATAGAACAGTTATGTTTGGATTTGAAGTGAGCAGACAAATTGTGATTTTGAAAGCCTTTTCGGAGGTTATTGAGGTGTTCTGCCCACCGAATTTTGAGAGGGCGGCTCGTTCTCCCAATATATTGTTGTCCACACTGACACTCAATTAAATATATAACATTCTTAGAGTGACATGTAATAAATTGCTTAATCGGGAATGATTTGTGGTTCACTGCTGACTGAAAAACGGTAGTTTTGGATATTTAGGAGGTGTGGGCGCGACACATGGCACAAATTCCACATCTATAGAAACCCTTAGATCGGATGTTGGGTTCTTCTTTGATGATATGGTGGGCACTATGTGTTAGGGTGGAAGATAGGTTATCTGCCCGGGTATATATGAAGGCTGGGTGCTGGGTTAGAATGTCTTTGAGAAGGGAATCTTGTTTTAGGACATTCCAATTCTTTTTCATTATTTTTTCCAATAATAAACATAGTAGTGTCCCTGTATCCTGATCACCTATACTGTACCACAGCCTTTACTTAAAAGTTGCATTGTTCTTGTGATTGGATTTGGGGCTGCTTTTTTGGGACATAGTAGCGCTGCAATCTCGAATTCCACCATTGTTTGTTTTACCATTATTCTCATGACCATTTGTTGTTTCTTCAATAAATACCAATTTTTTTACCCTTCATACCCTCACCCCTATATCCCAATATATCCCCACTTTCAGTTCACTCATCTGGCATGTCTTGGGCACATTACTGTCACTGCAACATTTTTTATGCTTAATTTTCTATCCAAAACCCAGTGTAAATGACAGTGTATCAGCTCTCGCGCTGAAGGGTGTTCCATGGCCGTGTGGGGGTGGAGGCACGTAATCAATGAACACACTCAGGAGTGCGCTACAGATTTTGCTAGAGGTCAAAATTAATTACGTATCCTCATCAAGGACCGTATACACAGATATGTTTGAAATAAGTACGCACAGATTCGCAAATATACGCACCTACGTTGCAGGACAACACTCATGACACCCTTAACTCAATCAGAGTATTTATGTTAAGTTGCTTAGGTACGTGCATATATTACTAACCACACCCTCAAAAGGCCATTTAAATGCCTCCCCCCCATGTAACTTCGCACATACGATTTAAAGAAAACCACGCCCCTCCGTACGTATGTCACTAAGTATGATTTTGAAATCCGTCCTAATGGACATCCGTGCCTAAATCCTACGTAACTTGCGTAAAAACCGTTACTACGCACGCACAGTTAGTTCGATCCTAAAAAAACACACGCAAAAAGTAGCAAAATCGTATATGTGAATCTGGGCCCAAATGTTTAAACTCTTCTACATACTCATAGATTAACATGCAAAAACTGCACCCCAACCCTTCAAAAACTACAATGTAAGTTTGTAAAACTTTTATTTTATCTTGTAATAATATCATATAATGAACACATATTAACATATTTAGCTAATTCAACATACTTTTGATGTAATTACATTACGGATTACAATTATAGCTTTATCCAGACCTGGAAGTATCCAGGAGGTACAGTAAAATCTGGATGCATAGTACATGAATAATAATAATGTCACATAAATTTGTTGCTGATCCTCTCTTCCCATGATGAATAAGTAACATTACTTATAGTTTCCATATTTCTTATATGTCTCATATTCTAATTTTTAAGAACGAAGAAAAGTTGAAATATGTAAATAAATTTCAAAGAATAAAAAATAATGAAAATAAAGAAATAACAAAATAGTTGCTATTTGGATATAAAATAACTGCAAAACACCATGAAGCAGGAAACATCTACAAGAAAGTGCTACCTTCCCCATATGTAGCTTGATTTAATATCATGGTCACTGAACTAAATCTTGTTAAATCCTGTGATGTAATCTTGTGTACAGCTGTAACTATGCTTCCATCTATTACATTCAGCTCTCTCAGCATAAATATACCTGTAAGCAAGAAATAAAATTGTTGGCTGTCTCTATTTCGAAAATATCACTCATTAGAAAGTTTTTATAATGAATGGGTAAGTATTCCAAATTAATTTTTCAGAAACGTACCCATTCATTACCTTTAGAACATCCTGATCCACTGCAAGACCCACCGCAGCAGCCGATGGTACCCAAAGCGAGACCCAACAGGTTAGTGAACTTAAACTGCGGGGAAGTATAAAAGGGAGGAGAGTCTTACAGTTAAGCTGCGGGGAAGGGAGTCTTAGGTTTAGGCTGGGATGGGAATTCCTTCTGGGGGTCTTCGATTACCTTACTCCAGTGGGGCAGGAACATTACCTGGTGGTGGGACGTCACAAATGGGCTGTCGAAAACGACCCTGCCATAAAATGGCTGTTCCCACACCCAAATAAAATAACCCATCAATGTTATCATCTTACCAAAGCTAAATCTGTGCTCAGATGAGTAAACATGCATAATGCTAAATATGCAATCTGATCCATAGTCTGGTCCCTATATGATTTGCTTTAGGTATAAACATTGTATTCGCAAGAAACTCTGATGCTTGCTGGTCAAGTGCTGGTTAGTCCCCAAAATGGGGAGACAACAAGTATAAAGTTTTGCCCACTAAAACAGAAAAGGAAAAAACCACACAGGTTAAAAAAAAAAAAACACACCCCGGGATCCACTTTTTTAGTCTTTGTTAATTATATACATATACACTTTTTAGCAATAGAGTCGGTTGCATAAAAACACACTGGAATTTGCAGTACATTAACATTACTGGCAGCAGTCCGACTGCTAGATGTGTGTAAAAATCCAATACTGATTTGCATAGATATTTTCCAGTTTGTATTTACTTTCCTGGTTCACATCCTACCAATCTAATCACTCTTTCATTGTTCGTTTTTTTGGATCTACCTCTTCTGCCCTTCCACTATCTGTTAGTGTACCTCAAGGCTCAGTCTAGGGTCCATTGCACTTCTCTATTTATACCTCTTCCCTTGGACAACTAATAAAGTCATTTGGTTTTCAATATCATCTCTGTGCAGATGATACACAAATCTAGCCATCCACACCTGAACTATCACCAACTGTGCTGGCCCGCGTAACTGAATGTCTCTCTGCCATTTCATCCTAGATGTCCTTCCGCCATCTCAAACTTAATCTTTGAAAAACAGAGTTATTCATTTTTCCTCCTGTCAACAAGAACTACCTACCAGTCTCTCTATTTCTGTTGACAACACTGAAATATTCCATACTCCCCAACCTGCCTAGGTGTTACACTTAATTTTGAACTGTCCTTTATGTCCCACATTCAATCTGTTTTTAAATCATGTTATATACACCTAAAAAATATTTCCAGAATTCAAAAATAACTTTCACAAGAAACTGCTAATACACTCATGCAATACTCAATACTAATTATCTCCCACACTGATTACTGCAATACTCTCCTTATTGGACTCCCACAATTAAAAATAATCCCTCTACAGTCTATATTACATGCAGCAGCAAGACTGATTTTCCTTGCAAAAAGTTCATCTAGAGCTAGTCGACTCTGTCAGCCTCTACATTGATTGCCTGTATACTACAGAATCAAATAAAAAATCCTCTTGCTAAACTATAAAGTTATAAACAAGACTATGTCTGCATACATATCCTCAATTGTTTCAAGATATATCCCAGCTCGTTATCTGAGATCATCACAAGATTTACAACTCTTTTCTGCACTTCATAAATGCTCTGATTCCCGGTTACAGGACTTCTCCTGGGCTGCACCCACTCTCTGGAACAACTTTTCTCGCCCATTAAGACTATCCACTACTCTACAAACTTTCAAGCGCTCCCTTAAAACTCATCTCTTCAGACAAGCTTGTAAAATTCTTCAACCTTTCTAAGCTTTATGTACCATATTAACCACCACTTTTTCCTTTCTTTTACAAATGATTAACACTCTCTCTTTCTATTCTTAAATTCCCTCATCTCTGTTACTAACACTACTATGTGACTCAATTATACAGAGCACTTTTACCATACACCCTGGCTGGTCCGTTGTGTGATATATAGCACTTGCCCTTATGTATCAAACACACTGTTCTATAGAGTGTAAGCTTGAAAGCAGGGCTCTCTTACCCACCCAATCTGTTTGTTATTACCCAGTCTTGTTTATACTGATTGTTAAAATTGTAAAGCACTACGTAATATGTTGGGACTATATAAAAACCTGTTAATTAATTAATTAATAAATAAATTTACAGATGTATTTTTTTTCTGTAATTTACAGTTGAGCAGGAAAACTTCAGCTCTTACTCATTCCACCTATTTTTGTGTGAATTCAAAAACTATGGAGAAACCCCCTAATCTGTGGTCAAAACACTGCAACAGGTAAAAAATGTCACAGCATTATTAAGCTGCGGGCACACTGGCAGTCTAATTACAATATTGCTGCTAGACTTTACTCACAATTTAAAGTGCCAATTAGACACCTGGGGCTAGATTTACTAAGGGCGATTTAAATCGCCCCCATAAAATCGCCCCACATCGCTGGAATTGAGGGGCAATTTTTTTCCCCAAAGTCTCTGAATTTACTAAGAGGCGCTTTTAAGTGCCAATTTGTAAACTCTAGTGATGTGTGGCGATTAAACTACAGCGAGTTTATGTTAAACCTCATTTATAACCTTGGGCACGTCATCCTCTGACGTCATGCCGTGCCCGAGGTTATAAATGAGGCCCCTGGCATGTCATTCGCCGGAGGAACTCTGCAGAAAGAGGAGGACGTCGCCATCGGAAGCAAGAATTGCCCCAGCAGCCATCAAGATGAGCGTCGCCGGGCAACTTAGATGACTACAGAACAGTGTGTATCATAAATATTTTGACATTGCTATTTAAAATGTAAGAAAGCACTTTATATGTTGTTAGCTATTTTTTTAATTAGTAAGGGATTTTATGGCACGTTTTTAAAAAGGGACATATGTTTATTAATTACATATTATTGGGGACATATACAAGGATATTTAGGGACCTAAAGGAACGGATACATAACTAGGAAGGAACATATAGGAATGGATTAATAACTATTTCGGGACCTATAGGAACGGATGATTAATTAGTAAGAGACCTAAGGAGACGGCTTCTAAACTAGCTAGGGACCTAAGTGGGCATTTTCTATTATTAATAGGGATGGAGGACACATTAAATATTAGAAAAAGGAACATAGCTCATGTAATGGAGTTTGTTAGTGAACAATGACTTTTTTTTAAATTTAATACTGTAACGGACTCAATATGCTGCTGGCAGCATGCCATTAACCCTTGGCATGCTGTCATTTATAGTACTATAAGCCAAAGCATGCCCTGCAATACATGGGCATGCTTTCACTTATAGTACTACAGGCAGCTGCATGCCAAGGGTGAACTGCTTGCTGCGGCAGCCATTTTTTTTTTACAATTTTTTTATCATTTTTTTCATAGGTCATGGGGGCTTATTAAAGCAAAGTGTGTGCCGATTTCTATGAAATCGACCCTCACCCCCATGAGAATTAACTCGGGAGAGTTGACAGCAAATCTCTGGCAATTTACTAAATCTCCCCCTTAGTAAATTCAGAGATTTGTATGTCACTCATGCAAAAAATCGCCAGAGAGATTTAAACAACGGCGATTTAAATCTCCACTCATCTCTCAGAAGTTTGTGGAGATTTTGTTTTAATAAATCCAGCTGTTAAACTACTGCAATCTCTGGCGATTTTACACAAATCGACCTTAGTAAATCTAGCCCCTGGACACACTGCAGCTAGATCTTTTTAAAACTGCCCCCATAAACTACTGCTGCCTCATTATGCACCTCCACAAAGGCAGGACAACTGCAGAAAAGATGAATGGGGGATTGTTATACTAAAGCTTTGGACAGCCTGCAAGCTGAGGATTTCACCACACATTGCTGATCACAGAAATTAGTCTGTACTTAAAATCAATTTAAACAATGCAATAAAGTTTCAGATGGTTCTGCAGCATCAGAGGATAGTACGCACTGGTAACATGGTATATTGAAGCTCTCTGACGATTATCATATGATCATAAGGATAATTGTCAGATAACCCTCCAGTGTGTACCCGGCTTTAGTGAGACTTGCTCTGCAGCTACTATGCATTAATGTTGTGTTATTACTGTTTATAATTGTCTCTGCTTTCTGGTCAATTGTGCAGAAAGTTTGTTAAATGTCTGTATGTGTATTATTATAGGTACATGTAAAAATGGAATACAATATAAATCTTCCTGCTTAAATTAGTTTATGTGTACAACTTGCTGTATTTACATCTCCCAGATAGTTGCACAGCTAACTGACTTATAAGCAGCTAAAGTATAGTTAATGGTGACCTCTGCCTTGTTTTGCATATCTTCATTCACAAGCCTTTGAACTGGTTAATCTATTTCGTTTGTGCTGATGTGAAAATGTAACTCCTCCCTTTGCTTATACTGTGAGTCTTACAGACAGCTTCAAGCTTTACCAGCAAACACTGCTGTCTTACACTTTCAAACAAGCTTTCCCGGATGGACTTCAATGCATCAATCTCCAGTACTCGAATCCAGTGAAGAAACAATTAAGAGGAATTTGATAAAACAAAGAACATAACAATGAGGAAGAAAAAGCCAATTTGCACATGCAAACAGCCTGAATGTGGAATACAAATTTTGCCATAAACTAGAAGACTTTTCTTTGGATGTATTGTTTAGAGTTTCAACATAAAATGGCTAAAACATTTTGAACCTCTTTTCTTGGAAAAGAAATGTGAATCACATTATTCTGGCACGGTCATCTATACAGCAATTATTTCATGTAAGATATTTCATTTTTTGGTATGCATAAACCTAGCATTAAATTCTACTATTGAATTTTTATAATCATGTTTTTTGGTGATGGTAAGTCAAATCTAATTGCTTATCTCTAATGCAAACTGTAGAAATGTGTTTTGTATTTATTTAGAAACAGGACAAGATATAATTTTCACAATAATTGTTTTTAATAGATTTATTTCCACAACATAAAGTCTAAAATGTTAAATAAATCTAGTTAAGAAAAATGTATTTTTAATATATCAGACACATTTGCAATTAGTAACTTCTAGAATTGATAATATTGGTAATTAGGTAATAGCATACAAAATTACATGAACTATAACATGAGTGGGGTTTCAAGAATTTACTAGTTTATTCATATAAATCACAGAACTACATTTCAAAATGCTAAATATTGTAATAGGATTTTATTTTACTTGTTTTCAACTAGTGAAAACTTTGGGTGGTAGCTTTGGTGTACAAGTTATGCATGTAAAAGAGTTAAATGTTATCTTAAATGACTGATTACAATGTATGCCTAATGATCCTAGAAGTATAGAGTTAAACATTCCAAAATTTCCAACAATCTCTGCATGATTTGATGGAATCAGTTATTTTATAATGACTCGCATTCTCATGTACATTTGATAAATGCACCTGTGCTCCTCTATAAAACCTGTACTGATAGAACTTTTGGGTACATATTCAAAAAACCCTAGAGTTTAATTATGAGAAAGGCAAGTGGTTTTTGTTTGCTAAAATAAGCTGCATATGTCATGACATTATTACATAAAAATACAGCATGCAAGCCAATAAATCACTTTGGATAAGTTATATACACAAAAGAACATGGTAAATCACCTGCCATTAGTGGGGAAAAGACATTTCTTATTGGCAATATAGGTTGGAATAATACACAAGGAAGTGTTTTCTCTGGAATATGGTATGCTTTTCCTTTCCCATTAATAATAAATGGTGTATCATTGCAGAAATAGTGGAGTGGATCCAGACAAAACAAGGATCGATAAACACAAACATTTTTATGAGAGCCCATGCTTATGTGCTGCACCTCCAGTATGTGTATTCAGCTTCCAGTATCCCCATCATGGTTATCCAGCACTCAGTGTCCCCATCATGTGTATTCAGCACCCAGTGTTCCCATCATGTTTATCCAGCACTCAGTGTCCCCATCATGTGTATCCAGCACTCAGTGTCCCCATCATGTGTATTCAGCACTCAGTGTTCCCATCGTGTGTATCCAGCACTTAGTATCCCCATCATGTGTATCCAGAACCCAGTATCTCCATCATGAGTATTCAGCACTCAGTGTCCCCATCATGTGTATCCAGAACCCAGTATCCCCATCATGAGTATTCAGCACTCACTGTCCCCATCATGTGTATCCAGCACCCAGTGTTCTCATCATGTGTATCCAGCACTTAGTATCCCCTTCATGTGTATCCGGCACCCAGTATCCCCATCATGTGTATCTAGCACCTAGCAACCCCATCATGTGTATCCAGCACCAGTATCCTCATCATGTGTATCCAGCACCCAGTATCCTCCATCATGTCTCTCCACCTCCCAGTATCCCCATCATGTTTATATCCAGCACTCAGTATTCCCATCATGTGTATCCAGCACTCAGTATTACCATCATGTGTATCCAGCACCCAATATTCCCTATCATGTCTCTCTCTAGCACCCAGTATCCCCCATCATGTGTCTCTCTACACCCCATCATGTCTCTCTAGCACCCAGTATCCCCCATCATGTCTCACTAGCACCCAGTATCCCCCATCATGTGTATCCAACACCCAGTATCACCTTCATGTGTATCCAGCACCCAATATCCCCAATCATGTCTCTCTAGCACCCAGTATCAACATCATGTCTCTCTAGCACCCAGTATCCCCCATCTTGTCTCTCTAGCACCCAGTATAACCCATTATGTCTCTCTAGCACACAGTATCCCCATCATGTCTCTCTAGCACCCAGTATCCCCATCGTGTCTCTCTCTGGCACCCAGTATCCCCATTGTGTCTCTCACTGGCACCCAGTGCCCCCCATTATGTCTCTCTAGCACACAGTACTCACAATTTATGTCCTATACAATTACTTACCTTTGAAGTCTTCTCTTCTGTCCCGGGCTCTGATTTGAATGACGCTGATGTGACCTTAGGTCACTCCAGCGTCATACAGTGAGGGGGCTGCGCTGTGCACTCTGCATCTGAATGTCACACAGGCAGCACCTTACACTGTTTTACAATGGCATCCATCTTAGGGAATGGACCGATGCTGCTGTACGTAAGTAACATATGCGCTTAAGTACACATGTAAATTTAACAGGGCAGCGTCATGGGTGTTGCCTTGCCATGTGTGTGCGTAAATACGTGCATGTAGCAAATACAGATCTGTGAATCCAGTCCATGATGGGGATACTGGGTGCTAGAGAGACATGATGGGGACAATGGGGCAGATCCAGACCTACGGCTGCCGTTCTGCGCCTACGTCTGGAAGATGTTGCCCGGCGTAATTATCTGATCAGTGTGCCCTGGATCAGGCGTCAATAACTATAGTGTAGTTATGGCCAAAGGGGTGTGCAGAACCGTAACTATGCTGTAGTTACGGAAGGTAGGCAGGGGGAGGGAGGGAAATTAGGAAGGGAGGGTTGGGTTAGGGGGTTACGATTAGTTTCCCGGCGTACTTACCCACTGTTAGCCGGCTGGAAGTAAAGGTGCCTTCAGCCG
>WWET01000453.1:612672-634197 GCA_011038615.1 Limnodynastes dumerilii | reverse complement strand
TGTGGCCCCTCATACACACACGCTCTGTGGCCCCTCATTATACACACACACACTGTGCCCCCACATTATACACACAAACTGTGGCCCCTCATTATACACTCACACTGTGCGCCCCCATTATGCACTCACACTGTACCCCCTCATTATACACTCACACTGCCTCTTCCTCATACACACACACTGTGGCCCCTCATTATACACTCACACTGCCCCTTCCTCATACACACACTGTCCCCTCAGCTCCTTTACTTACCTTATATTTATATTTGCTCTTCTTTATCTTCTGTATTCTGCTCTGTCTTTTCTTTCTTCTGGCTCCCCCTGAGCTCCTCTCTACGCGCTCCTCAGCCGAATGCCAGCGTGATGACGTCACACCTGGCCGGCGTGGAATGGAAAGAGGAGACGTGAGGGAGGGAGGAAGACAGGTGCTGACGCCATAAGGTAAGGTTTTTTTATAATTTTTTTTATTAATAGCGGGCAGAGTGGGGGGGGATTAAGAACACACTGACACACTGGCTGTGAGAGAACGGCCCTATCGAAATAGGGGCCGTTTACAAAGGGGACCCACACCCAGTGCCGTTTCTAGACCTAGCAGAGCCCAGGGAGTGGGGGGGGATTAAGAACTTGCCACACTGACATAGGCCGCGGCTCTCACAGGCGCCGGGCGCATCACATAACAGATGCGGCTGGCGCCTGTAAGAGCCGTGGCCTATGTGACCACTGCACGGGGGAGGGCTGCGGGAAGTGCTCCCCTTTTAGTTATCTAGGGGCGCACCCCTTGCAATTGCATGGCTCGTCCGCCTGTAGAAACGGCCCTGCGTGCAATGTCACCACAGACATTGCCGCTACCCGCCTCACCCCTCCTACTGTTACTCAAACCCTCCCCCAAGGCGGCAGTACCGTACTAAAGATACGCACCTAAGAAGTGACTGCTTCTAGGGTGTGAATCCGGCCCTATGTTCTTGTGCACTAGAGAATCTAAAGACACAAGAATTATCTCTGTAAAGCCAAGATTTTCCAGAGTCTTATAGTATGCAGATGCATATAGAATAGCTCCCATTGGAATATTTAGAGGTAAGCAATTATTTAGTTACACACATACATGAGTAAGCTTGATATCCTTGGTAAGTGCTAGAAGTAAATTAGAGGAAATCAAATGTAAATTCTGCTGTAGTATATTCCATTTTATTTGAATTCCTGCAGCTGCAAGAAAGTACAATTCATGTGTGTACTGAAGCATTGTGGCAAACCTTTGCAGTTATAATGATCGTTGCATCTGATTGCTAGATTGTTCATAGGCCTAACTGCTAGGTTAGATCAGTTGATTAAATTAACATTTGCATTAATGTTTATTTCCCTTTGAAATAAAAACCACAGAATGTGTACTATTTAATATTGTTCATATACTGTAAATACAGCATTAACTGAAAAAACAATATTCCCTCTTGTGTATTAGATATCATTTTTGTATTTGTACCAGGGCTGGAAGTGAGGGGGTATACAGGGGTATGCCATACCGTCACTTCTCCCACTGATTTCACTATAAAACTGTAAATCTTCATTCACTTCTATTATTTCTATATTTTCATACCGCCACTTCTAAATGTTCATAGCACCACTTCTAAATGTCCATACCGCCACTTCTAAATGTCCATACCGCCACTTCTAAATGTCCATACCGCCACTTCGAAATATCCACTTTGACCACTGATTTATACACAATATGGTAATGTATTAAAACATATTTTTATTAGAAGAGTGGGTTAGTTACAAATAGGGTATTACCACTTTTACACAACTTTATATCATGCACCAGTACTTATGTCTTTTCCCATGTATAGTGTATAGTTTAATGTGTAACAATAAAAGTACAATATGTACCATCATTACCATCTGTATTCTGTAAAGATGAGTATAACTATGACAGTTATCAGATAAGAAATCCAGTGGTAGTTTCATAATTCAATCAATATTGTTTCTGTTTTTTTATTAAAAGCAATTACATTTAGTGCTATCAAAGAGGTAATTTTGAAAAGGAGCCCTGCTGACATTATATCCTCATCTACATTATAATTTCCTATAATTTTCTATAGAAAATGACAATATTGTCATCTAAAATCTCAGTCAATTCATGTTTTGCCTCATCCAATTGATCAGCTCCTGGTAAAAGGATTATCACTAAATAATATGACTAAACTTAATTCAACAATTAGTTGATTGAGTTCTTCTGCCCATTTCCAATCTGCTTAGTAAATATAATTGTTGAGAACTTCTAAATGTTCTCTTGTTTCTCTAGCAACTGTGCCAGGGGAGTTATAAAATATTGATGGGTCTATAACAGCTTTGTTAAACTTATGATTAAATATATTTATAATAAAATTCCCTTATTGTCATAAGGAACAGTTTTTAAAGAATCCCTCTATAGCACGCAACTTTTAACTATTTTATTTAAAACTATGCCCAGCAGCACATTGCACAAAGTTCCCTCACATATTTTATCTTGTGGTTCATAGAGGTGCAAAGAAAAATATGCAATATTCATCCACTGTAATAAAGAGATAATGGAACTGATTCACACGTAAGAATTCTTATAATTTTAGGTGCGTATATTTAACAATGGATGTACTGCGCATATGTAGTAACTTTTATACGCCATTTAAGTTCCTATTCAAATGCAAACCTACAGTTAAGGGAGCCCTATGGCACTCGTAAGTCACATAAGAACCTGAAAACCGGAGGCGTGCCGAGAAAGTTTCCTTGCTGTTAGTTGCGTATATGTTTAGGAACCTATCGCGTTCTTAAGCATGATGAAATATAACAAATGACTATCATATATAAAATATTTAAATCTAAAAATATATTTTTTATTATAAAGTGCATAAATATCAATTGAAAAGTATCAATATAAATTTTTTAAATTTTTTTTTTATGTTTTATACATTGTCCAGGCATGTAAAAGTACAATAGGTCAGACATCATGGACCGTATTCACAAAAAGTAAAATAGCTCAGACATCATGGGCTGTATTCACAGATACGTTTTTGCGTGGGATTGCGTGCGTATTTTTAGGAGCGGTTTAACTGCGCATGTGTTGTAACTTTTTCCACGTAAATTACATAGTATTTACACATGTAAGTACTTTAGGCACAAACTTGTGAATCGCATTTAGGGACATACGTACAGAGGGGAGTGGTTGTTTTCCGTACGTTCGAAGTTATGTGAAAGTGGGCGGGGGGGAGGCATTTAAATGGAATTTTGAGGGCGCAGTTTTTAAAATACGCACTTACGGAAGTAACATACGTGCGTAAGTACACAAGAGTTAAGGGTGCCCTATGGAGGCGTAAATCACCGAAAACCCGTCTGTGCTAGGGGAGTGTAATGAGTATTGCCTTGCTACGCGTGTGCGTAAAAACACGCATGTAGTAAACACGCATCTATGAATCCGGGGCCATATGAATAACATGGAATTCACACAGTTTACTTTATGTAGGCATAAACATGTGGATCAATATAGATTGCAGTTCTAATTTAGATATTTAGGGGTCTATTTACAAACTTCATTTTAATATGATAGTGCCAGTTTTGAAGTGAAAACAGACACTATCGCATAAAAAATGAATTTTTGATATTTACAATGCATGAATCAACACTAAAAACTTCAGTTTTCATGGCGATGCATGTAAAAATATCGCATCCCCGTTGGCCAGTTCTTTTCAAAGTGGTCCGGTGCTTTGTTATATTTACAAAGCATCCTAGCAGAATTTTACACTCTGCTCCCGGGGTAAAATAATGCCAGCTCTAGCATTAGTAATAAGTATGCCAGCGATCTCCCCATATATTCCTCTTTTCCTCCCCCTAATAGCTGTTATTAGGGGAAGGAATAGGGGGTATGTGTGGGGGGACCGCTGGAATACATAAGCATGTTCAATTAAATTAAATAGATAAATAAATAAATAAAGGTTTTTTTTTAATAAGTAAAAAAAATAATAATAATAATAAATAAAAGGAAACAGTTCTCACCTCACCGGGCGACCATCCAACTACAAATGGTAAAGTGCGCATGTTCAGTGTTTCTCATGTCTTGACCTTTCATTTCAAAGTGCCAAAAGAGAAGCACTGTGCATATGCAGTACTTCATTCAAGGAATGCATGAATGAGAGGTCCTGTGATGACCTCACAGATCATCACGGGACCTCGCCAGAGGGGTAAGTAACAGTAAATTCTGTAAATGAAGCTGCCAGGCTCGCAGTGAAGATAACAAACCTACTGCAGCTTCATTCATAGAAAAACTAAATTCTATGTAAATAGACCCCTATTGTCAGATGCCTGGAAATTGCACATATATCTATATGTCTATAACCTGATTACATTCAAGATGTGTTATTAAAGCTATACACTAAAATGGGTACAACTGATTAAGATAAAGCCAGAAGAGACCTTCACATGTTATCCATGGTTGCCGACTTGTGTCAGCTACCCTCCGGGAGATCCCGGAGAGAAGCTTGCTACGCATGCGAGGGGCGGGGCTTAATGACGCAGTTTATGCAAATCGCGTCATTAGGCTCCGCCCCCTGACTCATACTGCACCATTTTTACTTGCAATAGGGGTCGGGAAGGAGCTTGATGCCGCAAATGGCATCATCAAGTCCCTTCCTGTGCCTAGCAACACTAGTATACTAGTGTTGCTAGGCAGGGGGACAGGACTTGAGGCCGTGGTTTGAGTGAAACCACGGGCCTCAAGGCACTTGAGGGAGATTTGCTGGCTCTCCCGGGATACCGGGAGTACTGCCCGAATTTCGGGAGTCTCCCGGACATTCCGGGAGAGTCGGCAACCCTGATGTTATCACTACTTGCGGACATTAATATTCTGTCATAGTAAATAAATCATAAGCAAATATGATGTGTGGCAAGTTTGTGATACATCAGTCATTCTATGTGTAACTATTAGCTATGAAAAAATCTGGACATAATAAGCCCCTGATCCATTGAATTTTTCAGTAGCCATAGTTGTGGTGGTTACACAGGATTCATAAGATATAGATTATTGTGTCAGATCAAGATTTGGGTATTTTCCTTCACTAGCCCTAATTTCAGTCAACTTGCACCTGCTTTTCTACACTTTGTGCATGCTTGTGAATTCATGATAATTGTATGGAATGCATTTTAACCCATCCAGAGTTAAGAGTTATTCAGGCACACGGGCCAGTTTGATGGTTAGAATGTGAATACATGGATTACTGCACAGTATAAACAGCGTTAATGCATCCCTTTAAATCTTTTGCTCAGGGATCTGGATCTGGACTTTAGTTTCTTTGGGCCTGATTCAGACCTCCGGATGACACCCGATTTACGCATGCAGAGTGCGTAAATCGATGTCTGGAAGTAAGTGCGCATGCCCCCGGCAGATGTTATGCATCTGATCTCTTATCATACACAACTGAGTTGTTAACTTTACAGTATAGGTGTGTTTAATGCCTTTAGCGGTCATATGGAAGGCTAATCCGAACGACACAGTTAAGGTTGCCTTATGGCAGCGTAACTGACCAAAACCCTGCAAGAGAGGGGAGTGACAGGAGCATTCACTCCCCTCTTCTTTGCAGAGTGCCTAACCTCCATGTGTGCAGTAATCATACGGAGATCAGGATCCCGTTCTATGTCAGTAGTTCAAACTATTTATACAGATTTTACATTGAAATATAATTTCAGAGATTAGGCAACAGCACACAGAATAGGAAATTGAAATGTTTATCTCCAACCATGGATGTATTTAATACCATCCTATTGCTGTGAGTTCACCATGTCTCTAGAGGCTGTATAATGGAGCTTGCCTTATATTTATAAGAAATGTATTACAACTGCTGCAGTAAAAATACTACTGAGTGATTGATCGATAATACAGGGAAACCCTGTGCCAGCAATAGCTAGTAAAAACATAAGACAGAAAATCCTATTGCTGTGATAGCGAGGCTTAATAAATTCTTAATGACAGCAAGTCAAAAAGCAGTCCCAAGGACCCTAAGCTTGGATCTAAGTACTAGATCCAAAGTAAAAGGCTGTAATAACTACTACATAATTTGTAGATGTGCAACTGCTCAAAAACATAATTACAATGACAATTTTTGAAAATATTACATGCATAATTCTACTGTATTTAGTCTTTTGGTTTTCTTCAAAAGCTAAATGTATTAATATAAAAATGATGACTACAAAATAGGAAGAAAATAATCCCAGTAAAGTGATAAACATGTGCAGTGCTTTTATATAATTCACAGCCTTCATTTATATTTATTTTCTACTTATTAAAATTGTAGAGGTGTTTTTAATGAACCATTTATTTCCAATTAGTATGGAAGTGAAATAGTGGTAGTATGTTTTATTCATGTATATTTTCACAAAGCCACATAGATAAATAAAAATTGTATCCATATTATACACTTACAGTAAAAAGACATATCTAATCACATAGCACATAACTGTGTCCCTGTATATAGTGGGTTTTTTTTTTAACTATTGCTGCTGCAATATACTCTAGTCAAGTTCTCATGTCACAACTACACCCCCTTTCTTTGTATAAAAATCAAATTAATATATTTGCCAGCTATAGGTGTTGATTGGAATAACTGGAACTGGCATTGAGGTTTTCTTGGCATTTTAAAACAGTGCTCATGGAATAGCTTAAAATGTAGTGTGAATATGAAATAAATTAGATATAGATATAATCATGGTTACCAATTTTTGCAAATTAATCTCAGGGAGATTGTGATAGCACTATCAAGGCTGCAACAAAGGGGTGTGTCCTGTAGAGTCAACAGGGTGTGTCCTATGAATAGCTCCATCTATGGGTGTGTTTAAGACTGCCTGGAAAACTCTTTCTCAATAAAAATAGCAGCATCAGTATTTATTGATTGTTAATGTCACTGAACAAATATTTTCAGTATTTATTGTGCATACTGCGCGTCATTGGGAATGTAAATGTCATGTAATATGAATTATACCACAATGTATACTAGAACGAAATCAGTATTGGGGCGATTGCCAAACTCTTCATGGTGTCATGGAGATGACCTACTCTTCAGGGAGATCACACGCTCTACAGGGAGTCAGGGAGATCACCCGCTCTTCATGGAGTCAGGGAAATCACCTGCTCTTCATGGAGTAAGGGAGATCACCAACTCTTCAGGGAGTCAAGGAGATCACCCACTCTTCGGGGAGCCTCCCTGCTATTCAGGGAGAGTTGGCAACCATGGATATAATAATAATAATAATAATAATAATAATAATAATAATAATGATAATAATAATAACAACAACAACAATAATAGGAATGGTGTGAGTGGCATGACTGCAAATATGTGTTTCCAAATTTGATGTTTTTATTTATTAATAGGTTTTTATATAGTGCCATCAGATTATATGGCGCTTCACTATTTAAACAAACATTAAAACAATACTGGGTGGTAACACACAGAGTGGGTGGGTAAGAGGGACCTGCCTTCAAGCTTATACTCTTTAGAGCATTTGGGATTGATACATAAGGGCAAATGCTTTATATCACACAATGGACCAGCCAGGTAGTATGGTAAAAGTGCTCAGTGCTCTGTATGATCCAGTCACACAGAAGTTTTAGTAGAAGAACTGAGATAAATTTTAGTATAGAATAAAAGTTTCCAGGTTTGTGTTAATCATGTAACAGAAAGGAAATTCGGATGGCAAAGTTGTTGTAAATATACTACAATACACCTGTCTCTTTATTTTTAGTGTCTTTTTTTAATCCCTCCCATTTCTCCTTTCATTTACCTATTTACAATATATACCACTGAACATTTTGTACCATTTAGACCCACCATCTACTTTGACATTCTGCCACTTACAAACAGTGACAATTACCCTCTCTACCCCTTGCCATCCATCTTATAGATACACATGTGCAGTAGGTAGGACCCTATTTAAGCTTTTACTTTAACAAATTTTGTTGGTGTCCGATGTCTGATATTAAAAAAAATCACTAAAATATATTTCTATAAATAAGTAGTGCATATGTAAAAAAAAAATTCATAAACTAAAATGCTGACTGGAGCAATTACTCTCGGATATACTGGATTTTATTATCTTCCAATACAAAGGTATTGCCTGCTATTAATTATTAAAACATGATCTGCTCCCATTGATTTAAGTATGAACCTTAATGCATTTTAAATAAAGCTCTTAAAGGAATGACTATGTTTAGCATTTATTATTCATTATAGTCTGCAAGGTAGCTCAACAGAAGCAGATTGTACCTGATCAAATAGTATTATATATTTCATGCAATATAATACAAATATTTGTTATTTAGTAATAGTTTTGTAATTTGTGAAGGAGCATCAATTTAAGTGGTACAAGCCCAATTGATGACCCTATAATGCCATTTCCATGCCTTTGCATCTCATTTAATCTGCCCATCTGATTTTGACACTTATAGAATTTTCCGAGACAGGGGGCATGTTGCATTGTCAACAAGCAAGTACATTCCTATACTAGTATGTTAGAAGATCACAGAACATCACTCTATATGGCCGGCAATAATAATACTTAATACTGGACACATCTGTATTGTTCAACATCTTAAATTCAAAGAATCTGAGTTATAGATTATGACTACAGTTAAAATAAATGGACTGATAAAACCTTATATTAAATATATATAAATCTATTTGTGCCTCTTGTAGTCAGATTTCATAATTCTAGAACACTATAGTTTAATAAATCATGAAAAAGATGTCCAGACACATTGATTTATTTATTTTGTGTTCTCCAGATGACAGTGAAACACTTTGGGCTCTATTTATATAGAGCTTTATTTTTTAATGAATGAAGCTGTTCCAGGCTTGTTTCAGCTCGCAGCGAGCCTGGCAGCTTTGTTCATTACATTTACTAAGACTTACCTGCCCTGTGAGGTCCCGCAATGATCTCTGAGCTCATCTCAGGACACTTTATTCATATGAATTCCTGCGCATGGGCAGAGACTCCTATGTGGGACTTTGAAAATTTCAAGTCCTGGTATGAAAAACACTGTTCATATCGGGACTCTGAAATCTTCAGAGTCGGACAGGTCTCCGGTAAGTTTTGTGTCTGATTTTTTGTTGTTTTTTTTGTTGTTTTTTTACAGTTTTTAATGTTTTAAATTTATTTATTTATTTTTTAAGTTAAAATATAAAATATAAAATAAAAAAAAATAAAACATTTGATTTAAATTTTTTTAACATTAGCACACACTGGTTTACCCCAGTGGTCTCTTCATACATGCTCCCCCTTTTCCTCCCCCTAATAACAGCTATTAGGGGGTGGAAAAGGGGAGAATATGGGGACATCGCTTGGATAACTGCACTAACGCCATCCAGAGATGTGTAAAACTCCACTCCAGAATTTAATAAATTACGAACCGCCGGTCCGCTCTGCAAAGAACGGGCCGCTGGAGAGCCCCGATGTTTACATGGATCGCCATGGAAACTGCTGTTTTATGTAAATATAAAAAACTTCATTTTCATATGATAAAGCCCATTTTCACATGAAAATGGGCATTATCATACGAAAATGAATTTTGTAAATAGACCCCTTTGTGCTTACAAACAAAACCCAATTCAGAATTAGTTCATACATTCTTGCATACATGTCTCACATCTGATTTTATTAAATTCCATGTACAAATGTTTCTACTACAGACTAAATAAAAGAAATTACTCAACCAGATATTTCACATATCTTACATTCATCCACTTAAGGTGGATTAATCAACTAACCTAAAATTTTAATTGTTTTATTTGAAGTATTGCTTATATTCCGGTCAGATATGTTTCCAAGAGGTTTATGATCTCCTTTAACAATTTCTTTACTATTGTACATGCTATTGAGCAGTGATGTGGAATGCTGTATTAATACATATTTTAAGGAGCAGTACATGAACATCTTAAAAGCTAGTTTAATAAAACCCCTGAAAAACCTAAGACAATCACACACACAGAATACCTTTAACCTGTGTCTTCTTCATATTTCTATAATGCAAGCAGGTTTATATTTTCTGCAAGTGTAATAAGGGCTACTAAATTAAATATCTGTTTGATACATAATGTCTGCCGGATGCTGTATGCAGTATCACAGATCCTTGGGCATTTCCTGCCAAGGATATTTTAATTTATCTTGTCATAAAATGTTATCTTTTAAAGTTAATGCAAAAGCTCCCTCATGTGGCCAAATAACAAACACTGCCTAATAAAATTGTCACCAGAAAAAATACACACAGTTATGACTTTTTAAAATTTTTATATTTATTATAATTATTATGAACAGTAGTAATAATAATAATAATAATAATAATACAACCCCTCAAACACATGCCATATCCCAATTTTATAATTTTCTGTGACATGTACTTATTGTTTAAAGAAGTTCTCCTAAAATCTTCCCTGCAGTGAAATACACTGAGATGTTCTTAAATATTTTTCATTGTGGCTATTTTTTACCTACTAGATGTAATAAAATGGGTCTTTCTCAGGACCCCTCTTGCCCCAATTGTTATTGGGATTGTCCACCAGTCAGGAAGTTCTGGGTAGGGATCTTGACACCAGAATGCGCTATCTTCTGGATATTTCCTTCAGACTATAGAACATCTAAAGGATGTAAAAAACTTATGTTGGCAGTTTTGGCTACAGCTAGAAAAAGTATTCTCCAGGTCTGGATCCAGACACCTGCTCTCAATATCTCTTTTTAGAGAAAAGCTTTATCATAAATTTAGGATGGACTGGTTGAAAACCACTCTACAGAAGAAGATACAAGTGGAGAGACTTTTTGATACTTGGGAAAGCTTTATCAATGTCCTATCGGTTGGGATTAATAATCAGATCTTGAACTGTTTTAGGAATACAGTCTGGTATGAAACTCGCCTCCTGGTGCAAGATCCTTCAATAAACTTACTCACCTTGACCTGGACCTGCCTGTTCACCTTTTAGGGGGGAGACCCATTGTTTCCTGTGGTTGTATGCATGCTGGCCCTGTATGGAATCCTGTTTATACTCCAATATGTTTTTCTGTGATGTGTTACTATGACAACTTATTGTAAAAATGTGATGTTGTAACTGCAAACATTGTGATGTTATGTAAATGATTTTTTCATTGCTTCAATAAAAAAATACAAAAATAATAATAAAAATAATGGCCCAGATCCAGATGTACGTTCAAAGTCCATACCTTCAAAGCCCTCCGGCTACAAATGTATGGACTTTACTATCCTATATTACACATGGAGGTGATTAGTACACTCCCCCTTGATTTTCTCCATGTGTAAGGAGTTATGAGAACTGCACCCTATCTTAAATATTTTGTACTACCCTTCTACCCTGTCTACCCTTCCATGTGGAATACTGGATTGTATGTAAGGGCTTAGCCAAGCCCTTACTGTGCTGTTAAAATACCTATGTCCACCCACCATGTATATTTTATACGCTTAGCGAGTTTGTCAATCCCCTATGCGGACACAAAAGTCCGTACAGAATGATACATTGGATGAATGTCATGACCACTAATACTGGTTCCAGCTCAATAAAACTAATAAAAGTAAAGACCCATAGTCAAAAAATTCTGGTTTTAAGTGTTGGTATGTTTGCAATTGTTATTAGCATAAAATACTCATACTAATAATCTAATACTCATACTAATAATCACCAAGAAAAAAGTCAGTACGATGGTACAGTAAAAATATATAAATTAGAATATCCATAGAATAAAAATTAAAAAGCATATAAAATGCTATCAATTACTGCTAACTAATATCTTTTGTGCAAGTAGTTACTCATAAATTCTGTTGCATAGATTGTACCTGAGTGTTGTGTCACCAATGTGTGTAATTAGGAATTCTACTATTTTGATAGGGCATTCTAACTCCATGATAGGGCTGAAACTGCAGCTAACAAGATGATGTAATAGTATCATGCCTGTATTGCGTAACAAAACAGGGTCACACTTAGGGAGGAGGGGGGTCTGGAAGCCTGGAAGCCCTCTTCCACCCATAGGATTAGCAATATTTCTCTCAGAGAATTCATTTTTTAAGCATGTAATTTATTCTCCCACCATTCATTATATGAACAATATAGAGAAGGCTTTTACCATTTATGGGTACTCTCAGTTTTTATTTCTTTGCACCCTTCTGTATTATAAGATTATCTTGCTTGTGGTAATTGGTATTATTTATACCACTATCACCGTTACTTTATTATATATTAAATTAAAGTGATTATATTTAATTTGCTTTTCTAGTCAGTGCAGTTTGTGCATTACCTGATCTTTCCCCCATTTTTTTGTTTACTTTATTTTGTTAACAGGTATTAGACAGCACCTTTCGTTCATATTAGTCTGCTTAAATGTTGTTGTTCCTAGCTTATATGTTTACAATATTAATTTTGGGAGTTTATTACTGTTTTCACTTTTATTAGGATGATTGCTTATCAATATTTTTAGCCTCTTTTGTTGGCATGATCTGTGCTGTCACTGACCTGTCAATAAGTATAAGATGAGTTTTATGTTGACTGTATATCAGAAATGTTAGTGATTTACATGGTTTGTAGAATAACACTTCCCAATTACAGCTGTATTATCCTATATTAGGATAATTATAACATTACAACATTTGTAGTGCAATAAAACTTATCATAACATTTGTTATTTAATGCTTCATTCCTTTAACACCATTCTTCATCTTCATTTCTATAGTTGATATTGATGGGGGGTTGAGAATTCAGTTCTCATTGTATGAAAGGGTGGAGTTAATGCCATACAGTGATTTTAAGACACTACTGTGTGGTATAATCTAACATCTATTTTGTCGCAAGGAATCTATTACATATTTTGGATCGTAACAGTATTACAACTTAATCAGTATACTGCATATATCAGGACTATACTAGAACACCCACAGTGTAAATACGAAGCCTCACCACAGGAGCTATTACTAACAGCTGAACTAAGGCGATCTCCTAACGGGAAGGAGGACCGGACACCATTGCCGGCATGTTGCCATGCTAACCTCCTCCCAAGAGCCTGTCTTCAGGTCCTCTGTATTTTCCCAAGTTGGGTAATAATAAATCACTGGAAGCGTGAGTCAAAATGCTTACTCGTACATATATTTAGCTCCCGGTCTAGGCGCCAGCATCATTATTTGAATCGCATGAGAACGTTACTTGTGCCTGTGATCTCTGTGTGGACATTCCTGTTTTATGATACTCACAAAATGGAAGTTGCTTAATCAATTTAAATGCAACAGGTGCATGAAAGGCAGGGGCAATCTGCTAGCAACAGAAACAAAAGAAAGGAAATGCCCTGCAACACTGGGCCAGATCCAGACCTACGTTCGGTTTACGTTTCAATGCATAGCGTATTTACGCTTTCGTAATTACTATGCACTCCCCGCAGTCATACTGATTTTTGCTGTTTTACGCTTACCAAACCCTACACTAACTTTTACAAGCGTAACTGCTGTTGGCTGTAATGGCAGAACGAACTTACGCACCTAAGCATGCCTACACTGTATGATTTACATGTCTCACCCCGCCTCCGAAGCGTAATTACGGGTGTCGTATGGCTGGCACACTCCTTCATTCGTAGTTACTCAGTTGCCATTTGTCTTTGTGTCATCAGAACCACCATAGATTATTCCTTTTTTTTGTAATTTGATAAAGCGCTGTTTCTATTCTTTTATTTGCTCTTTTGTTAAGGGAGACCAGCAAAATCTCCCATACAGCTGCTTATTCCGTTAAGCACCATCAGGGGATTTTTTTTTTCTTTGTTTATAAACTGGAGACCCACATCAAGAATTCAGGGACTACCTTTCTAAGACTATACCAGACACACCTAAAACAAGTATTAGTCCTTGACTATGGAGAGAGGACCTTCTGTCCATCTAATAAACATGACACAATAGCATACAGTTAAACCTACTGGGTTTGAGGTCTCTATAGAGTGCTGATGCCATTTTAACAAAATGTCTTAAGAAGATTTGTTATAGCTAAACTTGATATAATCTGCATTGTATATGATTATTTTAAAAATATTACCAACAGATTCTACCAGTCAATAAATAGGAGTTAATTAAATTGTTTAAAGAAAACAATGCCGATTAAGCATTTCCCAAAAATGACAGTTTTCATTTTAAATCTAAAGACATAAAAACACTACGTTTCCTCATGAATGGACAATCGTCTTAGGGTTTTCTTTCCCAATGGTTTTCACAATGCCTGAAACATTTACAGCTGCTTGTTAAACAAATTTCACATCGCATTTGGGATATAAAAGACTTATTGTGTAGAATAGCAGAAACAGAGAATGGAGGAGAGGATAATTGGATGCTAACTATTGATGTGTTAGCAGTATATACAAATATATTCCATAGCAAATTAATTTAAATTGTAACCAAAGCATTGAGATTATAAAATTTATATGTGGAAGCAATTCATATGAAACATAGTAGAACAATAACACAAAGTTTTTTATTTAATATATTAATAAGGATTATTTACACTTATTTAGAAAGCAATTTGATTATATAATGTGTTGCATTAATATTATAAATATGTACAAAAATGCAATTATTGATATGGGTAACTCTTGTACCATATAGCAATACTTTACATTATGCAATAAAATGAACATAAGAAAAACAAAGTACTATAAAGTGTGCATGTGTGATCAATAAAAGCAGGCTAAATTTATACATTACAAAAACTAAAGTTATTTTCTCCTGATCCAGAGATCCCATTTCAGACTGCTGCTTTGGATGTCATCTCCATTGCAATTGTGTGAATCCACAATAATCCCTCCATCGCCACCTGGTTTCCTATCTTTATTGTTATCTCTGTATACCTCCACCCTTTGTTCCCTCAATACCCCACTGTTTTCTGTTTCCTTTTTAACACCCCCCACCCCCACCGTTCTCTCTATACACCTTTTCCCATAGTTGTCTTTGTTCTCTTTATGGGTATTTCCACTTTTTCTGTACCTACTTAATATGGCACCGGGAGCTTTGCTCCCATTGACAGAGCTGGCTATGCACAAGCGCAGCTCTGATCAGAAGACTCAAGCGTGACCTAAGGTCACACAAGCGTCATTAGACTGCAGAGCGCGCACCGCGGAGCAGAGAACCAGAAGAGACACAAGAAAGGTAAGTTTATTATACAGTTGTTTTAGAAAATAGATGGGGATTTGAAATGGGGGAGTGGGAAGCTGGACGTGAAAGGGACAATAAGGCTGAATAGACACATATAGAGAGGCAATAATTCTGGCTGGAGACAGAAGGAGGTGCAATAAGGCTGGGTGGACACAAATAAAGTGGGGAGCAATAAGGCTGGCTGGACACGAGAGGGGCAATAAGATTGGTTAAACTGAAGGAGGGGGCAATAAGGCTGACTGCACACAAACAAAGTGGAGGGGTAATAAGGCTGGGTGGAGACTCATAAAGAGGGGGTTATAAGATTTGCTGGGCACAAAGAGGAAACAATAAGACTGGGTGAACGGAAGAAGGGGGCAATAAGGCTGACTGCACACAAATAAAGTGAGGGGTAATAAGGCTGTCTGGACACAGGAGGGGCAATAAGGTTGGGCAAACTGAAGAAGGGGGTCAATAAAACTGACTGCACACAAATAAAGTTGGGGCAATAAGGCTGGGTGGTCACTCATAAAGAGGGGCTATAAGACTGGCTGAACATAGAGAGGGGGCAAGAAGACTGTTTGAGCAAACAAGGAGGGGACAATAACGCTGACTGGACACAAATAAAGAGAGGGCAATAAGGCTGGCTTGACACACACAAGGAGGTGCAATAAGGCTGACTGGACACAGAAGGTAGGGGCAAAAAGGCTGACTGTACACAAATGAAGAGGGGGGCAATATGGCTGACTTGACACAGAAGGAGGGGGCAATAAGGCTGGCTGGGCAAACAAAAGGAGGGGGCAATAATGTTGGTTGGACAAACAAACAAACAAACAGAAGAAGGGGATAATATTCGTGACTGGACACAAATAAAGAGGGAGCAGTAAGGCTGGTTGGACAAAGAAGGAGGGGGCATTAAGGCTGGCTGGGCACAGAAAAGGAGGAGCAATAATGCTGATTGGACAAACAGGAGGAGGGGACAATAAGGCTGACTTGACACAAGTAAAGAGGGGGACAATAAGGCTGACTGGACACAGAAAGAGAGGCAGTAAGGTTGGGTGGACACTCATAAAGAGGGGGCTATAAGACTGGCTGGGCAAAGCAGGGGAAATTAGACTGGCTGGGCACACAAAAGGAGGGGCAATAATGCTGGTTGGACAAACAGAAGGGGGGAACAATAAGGCTGACTAGATACAAATAAAGATGCCGGTGTAGCAGCCCAGCCCAAACACTGGTAAATACCTTGCAAATAAACTTTTCTTTGTTTCTTTCTTTAACCAAGAGTGATTTTTACCACCACCTGAATATATTATTCATGTTCATACTGTTACTCTTTATATTCTTGCTGTTCAGCAAAGCTCATACTGAAAATTGGTATAACTGAAGTTTAACTAACCAAGGACTTTAGCGAAATATAATTCTAATAGATAAAATAAATATCTAATTTGTTTACAGCAATGGGCTTAAGGCTAACACTGGTAATCATTCTAAAGGTTTAAGTTGTCATCATCCTCACCATTACCCTCATCACTCTCATCATTGCACAATTATAGCTCAACCCCACTGGAATCCACCATGGCAGTCTCTGACTGCAGTTTGCAGCAAATTTGTTCATTATAAAATGAGTAGTTCATTTTAATGAGCATCACATTCTCAATATTTTTGGGGTTTAGCCTCCTACTCTGATTGCTTACAAAGTTCCTAGATGCACTGACTAAACATTAAAGGGTGAACATCTTAATAACTGGATTGCTTATTTGGATTTTTTTCCTCCCAGTATAAAATGGGACCATCTGATGTGTTAATTTGTACATTATCATTCATATAATACTCCACCATTCTATGGATGGTTACAGTATCAGAGTGAGTTATGCTAGTGGTGTCATAAAATATTTGCATGTCTATTTATTCAAACCAAATGTCCTACTGGACTCCCCATCACCAGTGATTATGTTTGAAAATGTCAACTGTTTCCTGGCAGAAGCATTTCCTGGAGCAGCTGAAACAGGAGACGTGTAATAAGGAATTTGAGCTGCCAAGTTGTTTGCAAGTAGCTCTTTGCATCTCATAAGATCCATGTGATTTGGAAAAAAAAAGACATTGCATGAAACTTAAACCTAAGATCGGGCATGGTAGCTAAAATGTTGTAATCCAATTTCAAGATGTTCATAATTTTTGTTTCCTGATGATGTGAATAAAAAACATGATGTGCAAGTCCAATATATTTAGTGTATTCGCATACTTTCATCTGCTGCTTTAGCATCCTTAGCTTCTTCTCCATCAGATAATTAAGAAAGGGGATGACCTGATTTATGCTGGCAGCATCTGAACTCACTTCATGGATGACAATTTCAAAGGGTTTCAGTATCTTGCATAAAACCATGATTATTTTTCAGTGTGCTGCAGTATGGTAAATTCCCCCACTAAACGCTCATAGCATCAAGCATTTCATGACTTGATGTATACATCTTGTGATCGTTCATCAAGGTGGACAGAGCACATAATGGAAAGTGATGCAGGATGGTAATATCCTTGAACCTTCCCACCCGCTCTTACATTGAACATGCACAGTTTAACAAACCAAGCACTTCAGCAACAGGTATCTGTAAATAAACAATAAAAATATACAACCGTGCTATTTGATCCACCTTAGGGACCAAAACTAATAAACAATATAACAATATATAAACTGTTTATTAAACAAAAATAATTCAATAAAAATGTGCAAAAAAGACCCTATAAGTTGAAATGAGGCTTCAAAATAAATTAGAGAATGATGATAAATTTCAGTAAACTGATAATTAATATGGTACCATAAAGTAGAAAGTCAATACAAGAAACAATATAACCATCCACAAGATCAACTGTAGTTGGAATTAATAAGTCGATATTATATTGTGAGCCACTGTAAACATATGAGCAATAAAGTTTCAATCTGTAGCTGTTAGCAGATGTTCTCATAGAAATATCTGATTTTCCAAAGTTATTATGGAATTAATGGAAACACTCCAAATAATGAACATTGGAATAAAATCGAGAATCTAGTTCCCGTTAGTGAACAAGTTGCAGAAATGATCTATTACTCATGATCACCATGTGCCTGATCTAGACCTACGCTCATTAAACTCTCTTGTGCTTAGCGTATTTACGCCAGCATACCTACGATCCACTCCCCTAGGCACTCTCCTTGTTCGTACTTACTTTTGCTGCCTTACACCGAGCAAACCCTACCCTAATTTTTATGAGCGTAACCGCGGGCGTCCGTAAGCTCCTCGTTTAGTTACGACACTTAGCATGCCCATACTGTACGATTTAAATTCCTCACCCTGCCCTCGGTGTGTGTATATGAATTTCATATGGTAGGCATGCCCCCTCGAGTGTTGTTAAGAGGCTGCTACGCTCAAGACCCATACGCTCAGAATTTCCGCCCCGAGCATACATAGTGGCCGTTATAATGCTTACGCAGAGCGTAAAAACATGGCCGAGCGTAGGTCTGGATCAGGTCCCATGACTCTAAAGCAAACTTCTTTGAATCAGTAATAGCAAGGTGAGGCAAGGGGCATAAGGTACAGGTCAGGGGGGAATAAGAGGTGGTCAGGAAGAGACACAAGAAAAATTTAGGGAATAAATGAATTCATACTCCAAAACTAGTAGCACAAGGCATGAGAAAACAGGCAAAATACAGGGAGACCAACGCTATAATCGGCAATGTGAGAATACCACTAACGGTTCTATATAAGGGCTGCTGACCTCCCACCTCTCTTCCTAATTAGCTTGCATGCTGGCTAAGACTGATAGCCAAAATGTCCATAAAGCAGAAAGAGGTATTGCGCGCCCACTGAATAAGCTGCAGCAGCGCTTCATGTGCATTTGATGGCATGCCAACAATGCAGCCTCTGGAAATCCTGAGCCAGCCAAATGGGAGACCATGGCAGTAGGAAGGTGAGACACTTAAATGTCACCATGATTAGCATGACAGAATATTATAGCTCCCACATAAGAATACAATTTTGAAAAAAATGCAGAAATGTAAACAAAAATAATCATTCTGAATTAGTTAGCATTAAGCCCATTGTTGTAGACAAAAGTGACTTCAGTGATGCAACAGGGTGGCGCTGGCCACTGTCATACTTGTTTCCTCTACCAATGACCTTTTCCACAGACAATTGTCATCTGAAACAGATTGCTTCTTTGCCCAGTCAGGACAATGCGCTTATCCCTAATACAAATTGTTGATGTATGACTTTCTTTTACAAAAACCACATCATCCTTCACATTATTAACTTGTAGTTCTACAACACCATCATCATCATCATAATTTTCATCATCCTTAATGGTCTACCTCATCATGTTTGTATATACAAGATCTACAACAACGTCCTCTATTTCTAGGGTCACACTGGCAGCATCATTACTTTTCTATTGCTCATCCTCGCATCTGAAGAGAGCTCAGAAAGGATTACAGTGTCTGAATAAGAGATTCCTTCCTCGTGTGTGTGACACACACATTATTCATGGACATCTTTTCACTCTCTTCATGAATCTCTGAAGTTTGTGAACCCACAATTTCTTCTTGTGGTTTAGTGTTCATTTTGGGCACGGATTTGTCTGCTTTAGAGGTTACAGATTTAGCTTCAGGACAAGGTGGTGCAGAAGATACATGCCTGTGTTTGTCTGGCTGGAGATACTCTGCAGATCTTTCCAATCACACAATCAAAAGACCGTTTCACCAGATATCTTACCAGTGTGCACTGTCCAAGGATGCTTCTTTTTGGAAACTGTCTGTGATCTTTTGATATGATCTTTCAGAGCTCCTAATATTCCAGATCAACGATGGAATGATATCTTTTGCTTTTTGCAAGTGTGTACTGTATCTATTAGGAGATCTCAGGAGAGTGAAATGAATAACGCCTCCTATAAAAATAATCTATTCGCATATAGCAGGTAGTAATCCTTAGGACGTGATGTAAGTGTGCACGGCTTGTGAAACAATTCTGAAGCAGGTAAAGCCCTCCCCATGCTAACTGCATTAAAGGACTAATCCTATCCCGGTGCCTAGCCGCCTCACGGCGGGACTTCTCCTCGTATGGGGGTTATATCGCCTTCCCTGCACTGGAAGTGTCCAATGTAACTTAGCCAGAAATCACCCTACAAAAGTAGACAAGATGGTATATAAAATGGTGTACATATAGAATGGGAGTACCGTGGTGCACCTCGGTCACCCTTCTTACCAACGCGCATTTCACCGTTGCTTATTCTTGTCTACTTTTGTAGGGTGACTGCTGGCTAAGTTAGAATGGGCACTTCCAGTGCAGGGAGAGCGATTTAACCACCATATGGGGAGAAGTTCTACCGTGAGGCAACATTTTTGTTCACCATGATAGGATTAGTCCTTTAATGTAGTTAGCTTAGGGAGGGCTTTCCCTGCTTCAGAATTGTTAAACAAGCCGTGCACACTTATATCACACCCTAAGGATTAGATTATTTCACTGTGTCATTCATTTGCAACCTTGTCATTTTATTTTATATTCTTCATAATAATGTTTCTGTTCTAATATATGATATAAATATTTCTTTGATATGTTACTTGTGCACCATCACATCTGTTTTTTGACTAAGGAGGATATAAAATATAATATCTTTTATGTTTATGTGCTATACTTCATCAATTTGCAATTTAAATATTAGACCAGAACTACGATCTTGAGCCTATTATTGGTTTGTGTTCACAGCACAATTGCATCCGCGATAGGACCATTTTGTGATCTCATTTTTCCAATACAGGAAGTGTAATTAACCCCTTCTGATGAGAAGCCCTGCCGTTTTGGCTGGTATGCTCTGGTTGGGGTTGATCTCCATTTAGGAATTATGTTTTAGGGGTCACCATTAGGTATACATGTAAGCAGTTCATTTGATGGAGATGTGATTTCTTGCACGACAACATTGTTTCTACCTGTGTGAAGTGTCAATCATTTGCATCCCTGCTACCTTGTTTTTATTATTATTCTGTAACTAATGTTTTCAAAATTACAAGAAATATATTATGTTGCCTTGACATGTTGTCTGGGTGCCATCACACTTGCTCTTTGATTGTGAAGGACACACAATATTTTTGCTGATGTGCTCAATTGTACCAACTTGCAACTTTAAAATTAGTTGAGGACTAGTTTTCTGAGCCTATCATTAATTGTATGGTTAGTTATAATGCAATCGTATTTCATCTATAATAGGAAGGGAAATTAACACATCCAGGAGAGAAGCCCTGCCAGTTGGTGGTCTGTCTCTATTTTGGTATCATTAGCGTAAGGGTCACCTTAATCCTTTTTATACACGATCTTTAATATATATTTATTTTA
>WWET01000453.1:590512-601641 GCA_011038615.1 Limnodynastes dumerilii | reverse complement strand
AATCCCTCCCCCCTCCCACTTCTACCTAATCCCTCCCCGAGGCAGTTCCGCTCCGCCTCTTTTTACCTAAAATACTCTGTGTGGTCTTTAAAGAGACCGAACTGGTACGTAGATTGCGTAAAGTACCTGCTTGCGCCGTAGTTTAATCCCTCCCCCCTCCCACTTCTACCTAATCCCTCCCCGAGGCAGCATTATTCCGCCTCTTTTTACCTAAAATACTCTGTGTGGTCTTTAAAGAGACCGAACTGGTACGTAGATTGCGTAAAGTACCTGCTATGCTTGCGCCGTAGGTCCTATACTAAAGACGCGCACCGAAGAAGCGACTGGTTCTTAGGTGTGAATCTGGTCCGATGTCTTTGTGTTGAGTTGTCTTTATTTTTCTCTGTGTCATGTCGTGACTCTTAAGGTACCTTAAAACGGGGGGTGGGTTAGGGGCAGGACGGGTGAGTTAGGTGCGGTTCTGTCACTCTTAAGTGTGAATCCGCTCCTAAGTCCGGATCTGACCCTAGGCTGCAGGGAATCACGTATAACGCACACTTCTCTCTGCTGGTTTTCCACCTCTACAGATCCAGGAGCAATGTGAAGTTTGTCCTCTTCACCGCACCTCCCCTTATCAGAGGGACAGGCAGAAGACTCACAGGGACTCTGCCCCTCTGGGTGAAAGGTTGAGTCCGCTCTCCACACTGTCGTGTTAGACGCTGGTTGAAATTTAACCAGAACAGGCCTCGGTCTCTATTGTTTTGATATGAGGCCCAATATTCCACAACAGGATTAAATGATCTGATTAACTCTGTCAAACAACAATAGTGGCCTGGGAAGGGCTTCCCCTCCGAGCTGCCAACGTGAAAAAATAATATTAAAACCCCTGCGTTCTGTAGAGCTTAACCTGTTAACCCCTTTAAGCCTGGAAGAGGTTGTTCTAATATGCCAAGAAAGGGCACAAGCAGGGGCGTAAGTACAGGGGCTCGGAAGAGAGGGGGGGGGCCGTGGCATCCGCTCCCCCGTCCTGTAAGCAAGTACTGCGCTCAGAACTCCTACTTGGAAGCGCCAAGCGCTGTTTTAAGCGTCTATCAGGCAGCGGTCCAGCCTTGCTCCGCCCCCACCTCCACTTGGTTCCGCCTCTGGGTACAAGTCTATTACCGGACCAGAGGAATGTTTTTTTCTTCCTGATCATCCTTTCCTAACTGTGCCATAATCATGCACCAAGAAATGCCACTTGTTCCGTTTTCCAAAACAGAGCATAATAATATCCTATCCCGGATCCTGATATTCAGTCCTATAAACTATTTTCTCCTTTTCAAGATATCTCTGGTTAAATGAAAATGACTGCCAGGGACCCAGATAGTAATACCCCGTTCAGAGTACCAGCTAAAAGCCAGGGTTTTCATGAAATAGCCAGGTTTCAGGAAAACCCCGGCTTTTTCTGGCAATCTGAACGCGAACCCCGGCTCTCTCTAGCTGGGTCTTAGACCCGGCTAAAAAGAAGGGGTTTGCGGAGAAAGCCAGGTCACCGCTGTCTGTGTGAACGGGCAGCCCGGTGTGTCCCTGCAAATCCCCAGGGTTTGAAAACCGATAGGGAGAAGAATGATGGCACAGACAAAACTCAGAGGAGTGTCCTAAAGCCTCTCTGCCCATTACAACATGTGCTATGTAACTGTGGTTGTCATGGTAATCCAGAATCTGAAATCATTAAAAGCAGTCTATAGAAAAAGGAAAAATGGTAACTACCAATATTCTTCGTATAGTCAGCCAAAGGGATTTAGTTTGTCATGGAATACGGCTCCTCTATATTATGTTACCTCCTCTGTGCTGAAAAGAATAAACTGCTGTCCGTGAATTGGTGAAATGAGGCTGAAATGGAGAAAATGGAGAAGGAAGAGTTATACTCTAATGAGATGGAGAGACTCGTTTCTGGTCATCACAGCGACAATCGCAAATTTGATCATACAACGATGTCATAATGTTATGTGGACCGAGGCACTATGCCGAGCTCTATGTTAGTCATGGCGCCCCTTCTACATTCACAAATTCAATCTATTTTGTGTAAAAATCCTTCACTTCCCCTCTCCTGCTGCAGTGACTTTCCCAACGCTCTCCTCTGTCTGTCCCACCCTGTCCTCTCCATACTTCTGTCCTCCACGCTGTCCCATCAGCTTATTTGCTCTGTTCTCTCTTAACTTTCTTCTCTTCTTCTTTTCTACCATTCTTCTCTTCCACTCTTCTTCTTTTCTTCTCATCTTCTATTGTAATATTTTGCTCTTCTTTTCTTCTTCTCGTTTTCTATTCTTCTTTTTTTGTTTTCTCTTCTATTCTTTTCTACTTCTCTTTTGTATCTTCTTTTCTATTCTTCTCCTCTTTTTCTCTTCTACTCTTATTTTCTCATCTTCTATTCTAATCGTTTACTCTTTTTTTCTTCTTTTTTATCTTCTCTTCTATTTTTCCTTTTTTCTCTTCTCTTCTTCTCTTTTCTTTTTCTTGTCTTCTTGTCTTTTTTATCTTCTATTTTACTCTTCTCTTGTCTTCTTTTCTATTCTTCTTCTTCTCTTGTCTTCTTCTGTTCTCATTTTCTACTCTTTTCTATGTCTTCTACTATTCTATTCTACTCTTCCTTTCTTGTCTTCTTCTATTCTTCTCTTCTACTATTGGAACCAGATCTTGATGTAAGAAAGGCAGGTGACTTACGAATGCTGGATGTATAAGTCACCTGTTCCATTAAGACATTGCATACACGGTACCGTGATTACGTGTGGATGTCCTGGATGTACAGAACTGGCTTCTGTATATCCAGAACTTCTGAACGTGGGACGCGTCAGACCTCCGTGCGTAGAAGCTGGACTTCCTATTCCTTACCTACAATTGTCTTCTCTGCATGTGTACACTTACATGCAGATAAATTAAGGATCTGGTCGTTCTCTTCTGAATTTCTTTGACAGTAACAACCTGATTTAAGCTGATTAGGTAACTGTTGGCTCTCGAGCCACCATCAGGGCCGGATTAAGGGCCATGTGGGCTTGGGGCTAAAAATTATCAAGGGCCCACACTATATAGTATGCTTTAGAGGACATTCATCCTCATGCACTGCAGTGTGTGTGGGGCCTATTTTCAGATGGAGGCCTGGGACTGTAGTCCCATTAGCCTCATTGTTAATCTGGCCCCATGAAAGCATTTCCCACCCTAGAGACCATAGAGAGCAGTCTATAGTCATCTTGGCCTCTCAGAGAACGTTCAGCCTTTGACAATAGCCTAAATGCCCAATCGATGACCCGGCTATTCTAGACACTACAATATTCTGGCACCGTGCGGACCTGCGGATGTGCACACCAGGTTTTCTGAGAATGCTGCGGCGAGGTAAAGTACATGACACACATTATATAGCAATGACGCCGCACACAAGACATTGCACTTAAAAGACATTTCTCTAAAATACAGAAGACCTGTTAACTTTGAAGTTATGTCCTTAAGCGCACTATCAAACCCAAGCGTAATCCACCAGCTGGGAGTTTAAGAACTACAAAATAAATTGGCAACGTGCCGGAAAAGATGAATATCAAAATGCCCTGAGAGGGGAAACGTCAAGTTTTGAAAATCAGGTTGTATCATTCACGCTGCTGATTAAAACAAGAATCCTGCACTTACTGCACAGGATTCATTCACAAATCAGTCACCCTGGAAGCGGAGAGAGTCGCTGTCACTGTGTACATTTATATGACTACAGAAACACTTTATATGTGATCGCTGCTCATGCTCTGACTAACCTCAATTCTAACTCCAACCCTAACCTCAATCCTAACTCCAACCCTAACCCTAACCTCAATCCTAACTCCAACCCTAACCCTAACCCTAACCCTAACCTCAACCTTAACCCTAACCTCAATCCTAACTCCAACCCTAACCCTAACCTCAATCCTAACTCCAACCCTAACCTCCATCCTAATCTCAATCCTAATCCCAATCCTAACCTCAATCCTAACCCTAACCTCAATCCTAATCCCAATCCCAATCCTAACTCTAACCCTAACCTCAATCCTAATCCCAACCCTAACCTCAATCCTAACTCTAACCTCAATCCTAATCCCAACCCTAACCCTAACCTTAACCTCAACCCTAACCCTAACCCTAACCTCAATCCTAACTCCAACCCTAACCCTAACCTCAACCTTAACCCTAACCTCAATCCTAACTCCAACCCTAACCCTAACCTCAATCCTAACTCCAACCCTAACCTCCATCCTAATCCCAACCCTAACCTCAATCCTAACTCTAACCTCAATCCTAATCCCAAGACTAACCCTAACCTCAATCCTAACTCTAACCTCAATCCTAATCCCAATCCTAACCTCAATCCTAACCCTAACCTCAATCCTAATCCCAATCCCAACCCTAACCCTAACCTCAATCCTAACTCCAACCCTAACCTCAATCCTAATCCCAACCCTAACCTCAATCCTAACTCTAACCTCAATCCTAATCCCAATCCTAACTCTAACCCTAACCCTAACCTCAATCCTAACTCCAACCCTAACCTCAATCCTAACCTCAATCCTAACTCCAACCCTAACCTCAATCCTAATCCCAACCCTAACCTCAATCCTAATCCCAATCCTAACTCCAACCCTAACCCTAACCTCAATCCTAATCCCAACCCTAACTCCATCTTCAACTGCAATCCCACCCTGACCCCAACTCTAACCCTAACCCCAACCTCAATCCCACCCTGACCCCAACCTCAACCCTAATCCCATTTTCAACCGCAATCTCACCCTGACCCCAACTCTAACCCTAATCCAAACCCCAACCTCAATCCCACCCTGACCCCAACTCTAACCCTAACCCCACCCTAACCCCAGCCCTGACGCTAATCCCAACCCCAATCTCAACCCCAACCCTAGCTCCAACTCTGACCCTAATCCCAACTACAATCCTAACACTAACCCCAACGTCAACTCTAATCCCAACCCCAACCCTGACCCTAATCCCAACCTCAATCCACACGTAAAGCCCGCTGTGAGAAACAAATTAAACCAATGTACAAATTAGAATTTAGAATAAAAACTGTTAAACATTTGGGTGCAATAATCTGACCCCGCCAGTTATTTCCCTGCATGCGGAATAGGTCATCATTGCAGCTGTCACATTGCAGCATGCCTTGTCTGGATGCAGATCATTGCACCTGTCACATTGCAGCATGCCTTGTCTGGATGCAGACCATTGCACCATGCCTTGTCTGGATGCAGATGATTGCACCTGTCACATTGCAGCATGCTTTGTCTGGATGCAGATCATTGCGCCTGTCACATTGCAGTATGCTTTGTCTGGATGCAGATCATTGCGCCTGTCACATTGCAGTATGCTTTGTCTGGATGCAGATCATTGCACCAGTAACATTGCAGTATGCTTTGTCTGGATGCATACTTATTTCCTACTTTAGTCTGAATCAGGCCCATTATGTCTGAGCTAAGTGTCGATCTATGAAAGACGTTGGATTCCTACTACTGATAACAAACAATCTAAGGTTTATCTCGGAGTTGTGAGGTTATACAGGAACCCTGCCCACATATAAAACATGTTCCCCACCCCAGTGAAAGCACAGTTGCTGCCAGAGGGGTACATCACCTGCCTCCAGTCTTCTACATAGCTTGATCTATGAATTTGGCGTACCTTCCATGAATTTTCCCATGATCCTTTGCTCCCTTGCTGTGCCATTGTCACCTGGCAATACAATAACTGCTTGTCTGCTCAACCGCAAGAAGCAACACGACCACCTCTATAAATACATGGAAAGTACAGGAGAAGGTGGGTCTGTCTCCCCACATGAAACCACATCAGTGTTTAGAAAACATCAAATGAATATCTATCTATCTGTCTATGAGACTGTTCAACAGAACATCAGTTATAATTACATTTATAATATTTATTATTCTATCTTCAAAGCTTCCGACAGAAGAGTTCATCTTCCTTGTATACTAATGATCCTACTTGGCAAGTGCTGGGGGGGTGTGGTCAGATGAAATAGGGCTTAGCGGAACACTGCGCAATTCTATGAATTGTGCCATTTTTCAATGGTGTAAGGGAGTTAATGGTGCAATTCATTGTGAATGATGTCATAAAGCAACACCCAACCACAGTGTCAATCCCAAAGTCATGTGCTGAGGACAGGAGAGAAGAGATAAAGAATGGGCTAAAGTAATCAAAAATGGTAATGTGCATGAAGCAGCCAATCACATGTGAGCTCCCAGATATCTAGTACAGTCAAGAAAGTGGTAGCTGGAATTCGATTGGTTGATGTGGGCAATGCAAACCAAAGGGTTCAAAAGCATTTCTTTTTGCTCATGCGATATAATACCAGTTAGCGGACAGCCTTATTTTTCCATTGCAATTTAGACTTGAGGATTCTGGGAGTAATGGCTACATTTTGGGAGTCTCCTGGACTTGCTGGGATATTCGGCAACTAGGTACAAAATACATTTGTCATTTAGGCCCGGATTCACAACACCGGACGCCTTTCAGACTGAATATACGCAATCTACGTAACAAAAAGTTACGTAGGTTACATAAAAAAGATCCTACGCATGCACAGTATCAAATATCGGGAAACACCGGACGTATATGCAATACGTCCGGTGTTATGAATCCGGGCCCTAGTATTTGCCAGTCTTAGAGGAGTGAAGAGTGAAGCCTCAGGTACGATTTTTAAGCAGGTAACATATGGATGGGGTTCCGCCATTGCAGATCCACAGTCTCCCTGTACCGCTAGCCCCTCCCCTCGCTATACCAAGGGCCTAACTTAACTTTTCCAACTCCTGCAATCAGAAAACGGTGGCATGGAATCCAGGATTGGTGCGCAGATCTATTGTGGTCGCAATCCAGCTCCTCTGTTGGAAGGTGTTTAAATGCAGTAAAATGTGTTCCGATCAGATGCAGAACATAAAAGTAGACAAAATTCAATCTGAGCGCACGCAACCGATGGGAAGAACAGAACCACAGATCCAGTACAATATTTGCCATTATGTCTCGTGTGTTGTTCGCTGGTCCGATGATAGACCTTCCGACAGATCACTTTGTGACAATTAAGAGCCGAATGCTGTCAGTCATCTAAGACGTCGTGCTGTATTCACAGATCCGTTAGTGAAAGGTTCGCAATTCTACGCACGTACGCTGCAAGGCAACACCCATGACATGAACCTCACACGGACGGGATTTCGGTGACTCGCCTCCATAGGGCACCTTTATCTGTCCGTGTGCATTTACGTGCGTATAATAATACGTACGTGCGTATGTAACTAACCCCGCCCTCAAATGGTCATTTAAATGCCCCCCCCCACCCACTTTCACGTAACTTAGTCCAGATGGATTTCAACCACACCCCTCCGTATATATGTTCCCAAGTGCGATTCACCTATACGTGTCTAATGGACTTCCGTGCGTAAATTCAACGTTTATAGCGTAAATAAAGTTACCACACATGCGCAGTTCATCAGATCCTAAAAATACGCACGAAACTCCGCACAAAAACGTATCTGTGAATACTGCCCATCATTCCCGTGACTGCAGTGTCTATGAGCTCAACAACAATATGTAAGTTTAATCTAACCTTAAACCTCCCCTAACCCTAACCTTAACCCTCCCCTCTCTGCACCCTAACTTTAACTCCTCCCTAACCATCCTTGTCCTGTAGCCTAACCTTAACCTTCCCCACTCTGCAGCCTAACCCTAACCATCTCTGTCCAAAAGCCTAACCTTAACCCTTCCCTCTCCGCAGCCTAACCCTAAGCACCTCTGCCCAACAGCCTAACCTTAACTACCCTTCCCTCTCCGCAGCCTAACCCTAACCATCTCTGTCCCGAATCCTAACCCTAACCAGAACAGGTAGATGATCGGTGTGGAAAATGCGATTACCGCATAAGCAGCTACTTTCCTTTGTATTTATTGTTAGGGACCAAGACATCGGTCGATTGAAGTTCAATTCTTTTGCAGATCCCAAAAGACAATTCTCTGGATCAATCAGTGGATTAATAAAGTACACATCGTCAGAAGTTAAAATTTATAGTCCCAAGCGGGTGCTGTGAAACGCTGCTGTCACCTCACACCCAACAGTTTTCAGTCTGCACGTTCAGGATTTAGACCACGGGGGTAGCGGCTTTACCTCTGATCTCACGTCCCTCTTCTTAGTTTGGGGAAATACTAGGACTCCCCGTTCCAGACAGAAATTCAAGGGACATAAGTAAAGATAGAGCGCAGTTATATATATAGATATATGGAAGATGTTTTTCTCCACATATAAAACAAGGAAAGATCATATACATAACTTTAAATAATCAGTTCAATCCCAAGTATAAAATAATAAAGTAAGATCAATGCAAAAAATCTTAGAAACAATATCAGAGAGACTGGAGGAAAGAAGGGAAATATGTCATTAGAAATATTATACCTGTATTTATATAGATAAATCTGCATTAGTAGTTACATTTCAGTGGGAGTGAAAGTCATTTTATTATTTGCATGTAGGGAGAATACTTTTCTTTTGCTTATTTAAAAAATATACTGACCAGCGTTACTATTACACTGTTATTTATCACCTCTCATCTCTAATACTATTATAATATTATTATTATATTATTATTACACAGATACTGACCAGTGTTACTATTACACTGTTATGGTTTTTCACAGGTGCAACGTTCCTCTTGTTTTCCTGTTATTTTCAAACTTTGCATCTGGTCCACTATTATATCTCATGTACATAAGTCCACACGGGGCCCCAGACTTGAAACTAATTTTAGGGCCATTTTTCCTGCACCAATTGAAAATGTATGCAAATGTTTGGGGAGGGGACACAAAGCTGATTGGTAATGGTAAAATATTTCCAATAATTCTGACATTATCTGGAACGCAGTACAGGGTCTGAGGGATGAGGGCTCCAGTGATTCCAGAGCACCAGAAATGAGGGGCTATAATACTGCAGACCCTCCAACATGACCCATTCCCCCAGCTACAAAATACTCTGCTCCTGAGCCACCAACAGTCAGTTACTATGGTAACCACCTATGTTGAGAAATGTTTTTCAAATATCAGTTAATTCATTACAACCAAGTGAGTGACAGTTGGAAGCTTAGGAGGAGTATGGTGTACCTGGTGGAATGGGTCATGTTGAAGGGTCTGATAATGTGCCTACTATGTGACAGAGACACAGAAATACAAAATATTAGATAATATGTGTCATGTTCAGGGAACAAGAAGTGATATTGATTAACAATTGCTCCAAGGAACAGGAATATCCAAATTCTGCATCCGGGAGTATTTACGGGAATGAAATGACTGGAATTGGACGCAGGTCAGCTGACTATATTTCCATTTCTCGTTTTTCTTGTTCTCCATCATCATCTTTATAATATGCATCAGAATTTATAGCGCAGTAAATATAACGTCAGGTACAAATTATAACAGTCATAAATGCACTACACAGCATTACATCCATTCCACGGCTGGCAATGCCAACACAGGGTAGCTGAGTAAGACACAGGAGCAAGGTCACACCAAGGACACGGGCATAAGGACACTGCAAGGGGCTCCCTGCTTAAATCAACAGAGCAGGGAGCTCATCTCCTCACCCCAAGATAATAGCAGTTACACTCCCTTAATATGTCACTGGGCACTGCTTGTAATAACTTATACTGTAGATTTTCATCCGGATTTACCACTTTACAGTAAGAGGTACACCCACCCAGTATATTGCAAACAGCCCAAGCGGGAAAATGGTCAGTAGAGGGCGACGTGGGATGCAGTTGAATATGACCATATGTGTAGGGGCAGGGGGGAGGTTGTGCTCCACCAATAACTATTTTTGTGTGGAAGAATTAGATTTGAAGTAAACTTGTCTTGTTGCTATTTTTATATGTGTGTTACATACAATTCTAAATAACAGTGTCATTTAAGGGTCTAGTTTCGCCGTGCCAATGATATGATTTTTGATAGATCAGATCCAGGCACTGAAATTGCAATTGCGGTCTGTTTACAGTTGTCTGCGATGAGGCAGCATCGATACCGCGAGTGATCTGCATTTTCTGCAGTCATTTGATTCCTGCAACCTAACCTTAACTGTCCCTTCTCTGCAGCCTAACCCTAACACAGGAAAGGCACAATGCGATCCACGGTATATGCGGGAAAGGATGGTGCTCATACCCCAACTCCCCACTGCACAGCGCCGGTCTGCCCCCTGAAATGGACACAGTTGTTAAATATTGTAAGGCTCTCTCACCACTCTGGAGCACTTAACAGCGGCGCTCATTACAGCTGCAGGACCTACCTCCTCTCCTGTGTAATCACTGAATGACGCTGGCGTGACCCAAGGTCACATCAGCGTCATTCACTTCAGAGCCCGCTACAGAGGAGAGCAGCAGCCGGAAGGAAGTCTTCAAAGGTAAGTCAATTATAGGAGTCAAAAGGAGAAAATTGGGAGCTGGAGACACATTATGGAGAATACTGGGAAGCTGGAGAGACATGATGGGGAATACTGGGAACTGAGAGACACATGATGGGGAATACTGGGAGCTGGAGAGACATGATGGGGGGTACTGGGGAGGCTAGAGATACATTATGGGGAATACTGGGGAGCTGGAGACACATGATGGGGAATACTGGGAGCAGAGAGACAAATGATGGGGAATACTGGGAGTTGGAGAGACATGATGGGGAATACTGGGATCTAAGAAACACATGATGGGGAATACTGGGAGCTGGAGAGACATGATGGGGAATACTGGGGAGCTGGAGACACATGGTGGGGAATACTGGGAGCAGAGAGACAAATGATGGGGAATACTGGGAGCTGGAGAGACAATGATGGGGAATACTGGGGAGCTGAGAGACACATGATGTGGAATACTGGGAGCAGGAGACAAATGATGGGGAATACTGGGAGCTGGAGACAAATGATGGGGAATACTGGGAGCTGGAGACAAATGATGGGGAATACTGGGAGCTGGAGAGACATGATGGGGAACACTGGAGAGCTGGAGAGACATGATGGGGAATACTGGGGAGCTGGAGACAAATGATGGGGAATACTGGGAGCTGGAGAGACATGATGGGGAATACTGGGAGCTGGAGACAAATGATGGGGAATACTGGGA
>WWET01000453.1:571640-587513 GCA_011038615.1 Limnodynastes dumerilii | reverse complement strand
GTAATGCTGGTCAGTATCTGTGTAATAATATAATAGTATTAGAGATGAGAGGTGATAAATAACAATGTAATAGTAACACTGGTCAGTATCTGTGTAATAATATAATAATAATATAATAGTATTAGAGGTGAGAGGTGATAAATAACAGTGTGATTGTAACGCTGGTCAGTATCTGTGTAATAATATAATAATAATATAATAGTATTAGAGATGAGAGGTGATAAATAACAGTGTAATAGTAACACTGGTCAGTATCTGTGAGCAATAAAGAAAAGCAAAGTATTCTCCCTGAATGCAAATAAAAAAATTCAGAAGATGAGACAGAAGGACCCAAAGATAAAAAAAAAAGACAGATTTGTGATTCACACACTCAAATATAAATTCATACATGTAAAATCCGGTTGTCAAAAACAGAAGTACATAATTCAATATCCCAAATGCTATATAAAAGATTACACTCAATGAAGTTTAACTTTTAACAAGTTTATTAAAAAGATTACACCAATTTGTTACAAGGTAAAATAACTCATGCTAACAATGGAGATGGATTATAGCGGCAATTATATATAACAAGAATATAATTAATTTGCCACACCCCGAAATCCAACATGGTTTTGCCCAGGTGTAACTTTCCACACGATTTCCTCGTAAAAACTCTGAATCCAGTCCATTGCTTTTAAGTCTTTCTGATGAATTACCACAAATTTGTACACTTGCGCAGTGTGGATAAGCGTGAAATAATCTGATGCAGTCACAGAGACGAGCAAAACTCAGATAATAATTTATAATCGTGGGTTATTAATAATACTAAGCTAGATAGTGACTAATACAATCTCCCTGCTGTGTATCACAAATGACAATGAACGTTTGTCACTCTATAATCAGCGTTCCCCTTGACTCCGTCCTGAGCTGAATTCTCATTGACTGGCGCTGTACAGGGCAGGTTTAAAAAGGGCTAAAGGCAAATTAAAAAGAAATAACTAATTATGAAGTGTGGTTTAACCCTAATAAAACCCTACTTGACCTGTGCATTGTGGTGTTCCCTGTCTCACATGCATGCACCTCCGTGCCAGTCACACTGTCTCCAACTGAGAAGGAGGGGGGAGCCCTAATGAAAGATAGGGGACAGCGGGTCCCGCCAGTAGCTAGACGAAATCTCAAGAAGCCTTGTTCATTCAGTGCCCTTGTTATCCCCATTCTAAAAATACTCCCTATCCAATCAAAGAGTCCTTTAAACAAACTCGGCTCCCCCAAAACCACTCGATAAAAAAAGAAAAAAAGTGACAAATGAGCAGGGTGGAGCCGCGTCAGAGGAGCGGGTTACGGCAGCGCCGTGTTATTGGAATACTGAGCCAGCCAAACAGAAAGCTAGTAAAGTCACTATTTACAACCTGGGGCGAACTCTCCTGCTGGTATAAAGTTTCAGAGCCGGCTGCCAATAAAAACATCCTAACCTCAGGGGTTAAAATTTAGAGGCTCCGGCCCTCAGGGGTTAACAAGTCGGTCCTCTAGGAATCCTATCCCTAAACATGAACTGCATGGAAGGGAAACTATTCTCAGGCCGACGTTCATTTCTCAGGAGTCACAGTAATCCGGAATAAGACTGGATCGTATTTAGACTTAGAGCCGCATTCAGAGATCCATGCGTATTTTTAGAATCGGATCCACCGCACCTGCGTAGTAACTTTGGGCCTGATCCAGACCTACGCATGAGAGCGGAGCGTATTACCGCTGCAGTGTAAACACTTTCACTCAAACGACACTCCCCTTACCTTCTTTTCATTACGCCCCCCGAACCCTACCCTAACTTTTCCCTGTGTTTATACGTATTTTCGCAGCGACGCGCTGTTCGTAGCGGGCTAAGCACGCCCATACTGTACAATTTAAATGGCTTCCCCCACCCACATACCTTAACTCCAGCGTCCGTACTAACTTCGTACTATAAACACACCCCGTCGTCGGAAAAAACGCAAACAATACGGACGCCAGAATCGCCGCTACGAAAAGGTCTTTGGTACAACCGGAAGTTGTCACTATGCACATGCGCAGTGCATTTTTTCTGCCGTTTTTATGCTTATGATCAGCGTTAGCTCGCATGCGAGCGTAGGTCTGGATCAGGCCCTTTGTGTACATAGTTTACGTTGACTATACACTTGGAGGTGCCTCACGGACGTACATGTGAATCGCACTTGGGGATATACGCACGGAAATCAGACGTACGGAAAAATTTACATAACAGTGGGTGGGGAGAGGCATTTAAATATACGTATGGAGGCGTGGTTATCAAGAGTCGCACGGACAGAGGACATATAAGGACATAAGTACACATGTACAGAACAGGGTGGTCTATGGACTGCACACGTCCGGGAGAGGAGAGTGTCTGGGTTGTTGCTTTTCGGCTGCCTCTATTTCGAATGACAGCCGTTTAAGAAATGCTTTTTATGAATGGGTGAGCATGCGATTGACATATTCACCTATTCAGTTTCGGAAGCGCAGCAGCCGGACCACCGGAGAGGTGAGTAACCCTCTCCGGGGAATTAGGATTAGGCTGTGGGGGAAGGGGAAGACATAGGTTTAGGCTGCGGGGGGAAGGTGGGACTAAGGGCTAGGCTGCAGAGGGGAAGACTTAGGGTTAGGCTGCGGGGTGAAACTTAGGGTTAAGCTGCTGTGGGATGACACACAGGGCTAGATTTACTAAGCTATAGGTTTGGAAGAGTGGAGATGTTGCCCATAACAACCAATCAGATTCTAGCTGACATTCTCTATTATGTAATAGGAGAGTGAGAGCTAGAATCTGATTGGTTGCTATGGGCAACATCTCCACTTTTCGTGCAGCTTAGTAAATTTAGCCCTTAGGGTTAGGTTTATGGTTAGGGTTGGGGAGTGGGTTTCCTTTCAGAGCACCATGTTCAGGGGGATCGATTGCTATGTCTCATCCAGGCATAATCAATCGATATCTTAGCCAGTTCGGAACTGGCTGGGATTGAATGGTTCTATCGAAATAGGGCCATTTGCAAAGGGGACCCACACTCCTCTCACACACAGGTCTCTCTCATGCGCAAAGTCTGGACCCAGCTTCATTCAATCCCCTCACTGTACTGCTCTCATCCTCTTTCTGAACCACAATCCACAGCTTATTTCAAGAGGTTTTTCTATATAGCGAAGGGCCCCTTCAAAATTCTTCTATGGGGTCCACAAAGTTCTAATTCTGACCCTGAAGAATATTTCCCCTCTGTCTCTATATAATATTTGTGAGATGCAGAAGTGATGAAGGTTTTGGAGCCATTTAAGCTTATGGACCAATTAAATTCTTGTGCCAATTCTGAGTCATGTAACCAGACCCTCCAACTTGACCCATTCCATTAGGTACAAGATACTCCGCACCTGAGCTTCCAACTGTCACTCACCTGGTGAAATGATTAAACTGATATTTAAAAAACTATTTGTCTCTTTAACAAAGGTGGTTACCATAGCAACTGACAGTTGGAAACTGAGAAGCAGAGTATTTTGTACCTAATGGAATGGGTCATGTTGGAGGGTCTGTGTAATTCGTACAAGTACTTGGCAAACAAGCCATTAGGGTGGTGCTGCCCAGTGTACACAGCGCACTGTATTCCAAGATCAGTTTCCAAACACTTTAATCTTTGAACCCAGCTCTATAGAATTATGCAAGTTGTTGGGAAATGCACTAAGTACACACTAAAGGTTTCAATTCCCGATCAGCATGACGAGTCATTCATACACACTACTCAGGATTTACTGGCCGATCTGTGATTTATTCCTCCCATAACCCTCTGCTCCATCAAAAATCTAAATATGCGCGCCCCCAAAGGCAGCCCTAATGCAGGAAGAAGGAAGAATCGCAGCACAGACGGTCGGGACAGCGTACGTACTGCAAATTTCAGCCGACGTCGAGACATTGTTGATCGGGAAAATTAGTCGCTTCCAAAGATCCAATCAAACAATCCAATGCCGTTTCTACAGGATCGTTGCCCCGTACACACTAAGACGCCGCTGGAAACTGACATTTATTGAGTGATCTGAACGACAATCGTTGTGTACCCAACTTTCTCCTCCAACCACAGCTGTAGCGTAGAACCGGACACAGGTTACAATTGCCAACTATTGCCCCATTTTTGAGTACCCGTGTTGGAGTGCCATAGGATGGTTAAAATGGGCAGCCGGGTGCCAGGTAGCAGTTCCTGAATATGGTAGCACCGGCCCTTCATTACTGGTAGATGTCTGGCTTTTATATTGATAACTGAATTATAATCTGAAAGTATTTAACCTTATGTTTATCCCAAGTAAACGCTGTTATATAATCTTCTACCACTTCTGATCAGAGGCTTCTACTTATTCACTACCCTTTCAGAGAAGTCATATTTCCTGTCATTTCACTTAACTTTCAGTCCTGTCCTTGTGTTCCGATCCTATGAATGTTTTCCTCCTGTATCAGATTATATATTTTCTATCATTTCTCCCCCTTTCCTCCTGTACCTGGTTATATCCCTTCTATCATACCCCCCTCTCCCTCCTGTACCTGGTTATATCCCTTCTATCATATCCCCCTCTCCCTCCTGTACCTGGTTATATCCCTTCTATCATATTCCCCACTCTCCTGTACCTGGTTATATCCCTTCTATCATATCCCCCTCTCCCTCCTGTACCTGGTTATATCCTTTCTATCATATTCCCCTCTCTCCTGTACCTGCTATTTTGTGTCCGCTAGCATTTGCTACATACCATTTTGCTCTATGTTGATTTTTGCTGTTGCCTTTAGGATTACTATTGTGTAATAAATCTAAAGTTATTTTATTATATTCTACTATATTTCCTCATTTGGTTACTGAGGTTTTGAAGCGCTATTGGATCTTATTTCCATAACTGCACTATATAACAATGAATCAATAACTGGACACTATCTTTGGATAGCAACATTCATCTGAGAATAATCGATGATTTGTTTATCGGGTGCAGCTCCGTTTTATGACACAATGTCTTACAATTATAAAAGTTGAACTAATAACACCCTGAACAATGTATTGATGAAAACAACACACAGAATCCGGAGACCTTCACCCTGGACAAGTGTCCATTATCGGCCAACATTGGAAAACAGTTTATCTCCTGATGTGATCTTATCTATCATCTCATCACACAAATACTGAGCAAAACATTTTTTGTCATTTTTATTACTATATATCTTAAATCAGACACCTGCACAATATTCCATCAGTGGTTTCTTAACTTCTGAACTGAATATGAATTAAATCTAATGTGAGTGTCAGAAAATAGGGGTGGATTATGAGCCTCCTGTTCTGTGGCTGGTACAAGATTTGCTGTAAACTGGGCATTTTTGCATCTGGTTGCAGTCCTCGCTGCGATTGGCTGCTTTTTGAAATAGAGACAGCTGAAAGTTCCTTTTCGTCTGTCTCTTTTCGAATATGCAGCCTTTATAGAATTTTATTTTAATGAATGGGTAAGCGTGCCGATCGCCATACTCACCCATTCATTTTCACGGGACCTGCGAATGACAGGGGACTTTTAGTGTTTGAAGGGTTAGGGCAGTGGTGGCCAAGCTCGGGCCTCATGAGCTACCAACGGTCCATGTCTTCCAGGTCTCCTTGTTAGAGTGTTCATTACTGACTGATAAATTCAAAAAGATCTGCAGTTGGCAGTGATTATCTCACCTCTGACTATCTGAGGAAACATGGAAAACATGAACCACTGGTAGCTCACGAGGCCCGAGCTTGGTCACCCCTGGGTTAGGGTTAGGCTCTTAGGAAGGGAGGGTTAGGGTTAGGGTTAGAGTCATAAAAGGGTAGGGTTAGGGTCAGGCTGCAGGGAAGGGAGGGTTAGGGTCAGAATGCGGGAAAGGGTTAGGGTCAGGCTGCAGGAAAGGAAGGGTTAGGGTCAGGCTGCAGGGAAGGGAGGGTTAGGGTCAGGCTGCAGGGAAGGGAGGGTTAGGGTTAGGGTCAGGCGGCAGGGAAGGGAGGGTGAGGGTGCAGGGGAGGGAGGGTCAGGCTGCAGGGAAGGGAGGGTTAGGGTCAGACTGCAGGGAAGGGAGGGTCAGGCTGCGGGGAAGGGAGGGTCAGAGTCAGGATGCAGGGAAGGGAGGGTGAGGGTCAGAATTAGGGGAAGGGTTGAGGTTAGTTTAGCCACTCACTTTTCGGAGCACCATGTTCGGTGCTCCAGGGATCAATTGCTATTCCTCATCGAGGCATAAGCAATCGATATCCCAGCCAGTTTGGAACTGTCTGGGAGAGAATGGCCCTATAGGGCCGATCTTAGTAGAGATCCACACTCCTTACACCTGTGTTTGCCTCTGGATCGCATGCACTTTCTTGGGAACGCAGTTACTGTACATTGACTACATGCTTCCACCCCTTCTCTCCCATGAAATGCCTTTCAGAACACAGGAACAGCTCAAGTGGCATAAGGGTCTGAAGGGGGCGCCATAGCAAGCGATTCGTTTAGAAGCAAGCTCCGCAAAAAATCACACCGAGATACGAACACTCGCCACTGGACCAGCCCCGAGCGCTCTAGTGAAGGGAATCTAACATCGCCACCAAAAACGATGACCCCCTATGGCCGCCCGGCCAGGCTCTGGACAGCACATGAAATATGTTTTGCCGTTATTCTCGCTATAAAACAGAAATAGAGAATCCACAAAGTCTCTATTTTTGTGTCCCGGGAACAGAACATTTTTATGTATATAAATCTGACCTTCTTCGTTTCCTGCACGTGTTAATTTTTCATGTTAATTCCGTGCTCGTTGCAAAACATATCCATTACAAGTCATTGGCTGCGTTTAATTGGAGCGTATTTGGGTAAGAGCATGAAGTTTCCTGTCCTTTTTATTTTTATCGCCTTTAAAAATTGATGCTGCTAGAGAAAAAAAACACACATATTGCGTCTGTATTTTTCCGTAAAGGCGGAACATGGAGGCCATAATTATAACACGGTTCTTGTAGCTCGTCAGCTCATTCTGTGGTTTGAAAGCAAACGATCCCCACACCCCTGTCCTTAAAGTATAGAGAGAGGGGAGAGGTCTGGAGAGGATTTGGAAAGTTGTGTTAAAGATGTTCTCTTCTTAGTAATATGTTTAGACAAATTCTTTTCAGCGTTTTGTGGGTTCTATCTTTTAAAACAACCTAGAAATCTGTCTTTTACAGCGCTGCTGTGTTTTCCTAAACCACCTTTTTTTCCCTGGAGGCACCGATAGCTTTAGGGCCGGCCTGGTCAACATGTGGGTTAGATGCTAGATCCAAGGGCGCTAAAGGTCCTTTGCTGATGTCATCATCATGTGACATAACCCTAAGACTAGGCTAGAATCAAGTGGCCTGTAGACCAGGGGTCTGATAAAGACTTTAAAGCAATTACACACACACAAAGTTGTTACAGTCCGCATGCACGAGTCCATTATCCTACCTTAGGGGTAGATCCAGAACTCCGCTTGCAATCCGTTTACTAGCGTAGCGTATTTTCGCGTGCGTACCTTCTATACACTCCCCTAGACACTCCCCTTGAATGTATGTATTTTGTCCGAATTCCGCTTTCCAAACCCTACCTTAACTTTTGGCCGCGTAACGGCTGTCGTCCGCACACATACGGATGGGCAACACGTATTTACGCAGCTAAGCACGCCCGTACTGTACACTTTAAATGAAAAGTACAGTGCGTATTTTAGACGTACTTTTGGCTCACGTAAAATTGACACGCCCACACGTACGAATATACGCAGCAAATATGTGAATGACCCATACGCTCAGAGTTCCGTTCCGTAACGTAGCGTATTCTCTGTCGTGCACATGCGCAGGACATGCAAAAAGGCGATTTTACGTGTCCGCCAGGCGTGAATTCGCACACAAGCGTAGTTCTGGATCTGGGCCTTAACTCCTCCGCACATATCGCTGATGGTAGAGAACGCCTTGATCCAGCCCATACTGTACAAGTTAAAGGCTTCCTCCCTCCAGCATTGCGTAATCTCACACACACACGGAGCGTTGCCACGCCCCCTGATGTACGGAACTTAAGAAAACTACGCACGGACAATGTCTCTCCCCACCGGCTAATCTAACTCCCTTCCCCCTCTCTCTTCCTCCTAAACACTCCCCGAGGTAGCATTACACCGCCTCCTTCTAACTAAACGTTAATTAAAGACCGCACGGAGGCAATCTACGTTCCTAACAGGTACATAGATTGCGTAACTGACCCACTACACATGCATTGTAGGTCATTTATTAAAAATACACACCTAAGAAGCAGAAGCTTTTTAGGTGTAAATACGAGCCCTGAACGCACACCCCAAATAATGCACGCCATCTGCGTAGGTCGCAGTCGTTATTAAGCCTCTTGCTAAAAATGCCAACCAGCCCCTGAATATATTACAAAGAGCCATGATGAGCCATTAATGGAAGATTACAGAAGACAATAACTAAAACCATATAGAAAACAAGATGACATAAAGAAAGATTATCATCTCATAATAGTCTATTAATAAGTAGTCATTGTCCAGCCTTAATTTGTAACCATTGAAATAAGAAAAGAGTTTGAACATTAGAAAAAGAAATTCGTGTATCCAGGAAAGTAAATAGTGTCCTTGAAATGGAGCCTTTAATCATTTGATTACGGACAGCGATCCCAGAGACTTCTCCAAACATTCTGCCACTTTGTATATAGCCGGAGGAAACGCTGATTCATACCATCCCGCACAGACAACATTCAATGTTTATTTTGAAGACTTGGTACTGTGACAATCCTGCACGATTATCTGGCCGTGTATAGTGATCAAATGAACCCCATTATCATTCAATTTATTTTATGAAATATATATGATATATAACGCCTGCCTCATCAACCAATCACAGGACATCTCTTTAACATCATCATCAGTGAGTATTTTAGATTGGTAACAGAGGATCTGAAAGATACAGGCCTCCTGCCTGGTCCGTCTATGGGCCAGATTTACTAAGCTGCGAATTTGGAAAAGTGGAGATGTTGCCCATAGCAACCAATCAGATTCTAGATGACATTCTCTAGTATGTAATAGGAAAGTGAGAGCTAGAATCTGATTGGTTGCTATGGGCAATATCTCCACTTTTCCAAACCCGCAGCTTAGTAAATATGGGGCTAAGTCTGTCTCAGTGGCGTTTATGAGAATGTGTTGTTCAGCTTGCCCGAGCTTTCCCTCCCCTGTTCCGTCAACATCTAAGCGCAAGGAGTCATGTGAGTAACTCTGGCCATACACTGCATTTATTATTGCTCCCAGTAGGATAAATAGGGCCAACTAGGAAAAGGTCTCGATATCGCGCCACTCACCTCCCCAGCTGGGACCGATAATACTGATTGAAGAAAGGGAGTGGCTGCCGTGAATTTTGCAGCTGATTGGCTGCATGGGCTCCCTGTCATTCTCGGCACTGATTGGCTGCACAGGTCTCCTGTCAATCCTGTTATGAGGTCTGTACAGCTAGCTTGATTGGCTGGCTGTAAGAATGAGAATCTCCGGTCAGTAGTGTGTAACAGCGCCACCTCCTGGACGGAGTTTCCCCATCTGTCTGACTTCCTAATTATCAGCAAGTATAGCAGTAATATAGTAATGGAAGCCCTGTATCTCTTGCAGAATGCAGACCTTTCATTACTGTATTACTGCTGTACTTGCCGGTAATAATGGAGTCAGACAGATGTGAAAACTCCGGCCAGGAGGTGGCGCTACAGGGCCCTGTAGTTGGAAACTGCCCACACACTATATCGATATCGGTAGCGAGTCCCTTATATTTTAGGCTAAAGATCAATTTGTCGGATCTCAACATCTTTTGACCATTTTATCAACGTAAGGAAAAAAATCCTGGCCATACACTATTTGGTCTGATCACCTGATAATTGGATGAACGGGCCAATAATCTCTCTAGTGTATGGCCAGCTTTAAATGAAGCCACAAGAGAAAATGATTTGTGGGCATTTACTTGGCACAGCACCACACAAAATGAAAGATGTGTAGTCCAGTAAATATAAGCCCCTCAATGTAATATAAAAACACTCAAATATTAATCACAGATTTGCATTCATTTATTGAAAAGTATGACAAGTATTAAAATCATGTTTATAGATTAAAAATAAAGTCCAGTTCTCCTCATAAAGAAACACAGTTTGTGATATCTAAGGCGCATGCAGGGTAATATTTGGAACTGCGATCACATCATGTGACACAGACAAGAAATAGAGGGTGGAGTGTTGGTCAAGCTTGTAGAGCATGATATTTGTATTATAAATATGAGGGAAGATATTATGTATGATAATTTAACCCTCCATTTGCAGATGGGATTCGAAGTATCTTAAGTAACTTTGTTAAGCAGACATAATGATGTTTAATGGTTGTGATATACAACAAGGAATGGAGAACGTACAATAAAACAGAAATACATAAGATGCCTATGAAATGACACTATCCATTTCCAGTATCAATCCAACCAACGTCCAGAGATTAAACCCTATAGGTAAAGATGAAAGTGGGAACGGAAATAATATAACCTTAATCTCAAGGAAAATGTGAAGGGACAACAAATTTGCAGGCACCTTAGGCATCACAAAGTAAATAAAGTAAAAAACACAAGTGTACAGACATAGGCTATACAGTGGGAAATATGAAGCTGGGTCACAGTGATATACCCCTTTCCTCCACTAGATGGCTACAACTCTTGCAATGGAAACCTAACCTCTGCAGTGACAGATGCCCCTGTATGGCCATAGGAAGGTACGTTGTATGTCCAGTGAGGATATAGGATGGTTGTCCCACTATGTGCCTGGATGCCTGAGGTCTTATCATGTGAATAGGCCCTTAGCCTTCCTCTTCTTGGCTTTGGACACTGCAGCTGGGGGAGCTGGAGGTAGCGAGCGTTCTGTCGTTGGAGGTACCTGTAGAAACGTGAGAGATATAAAGCAAATATAGAGGCGGAGAACAAACCAACAGCCTCACTGCCCCCACCCCTGTGTATAAGGACAGAGGTCCCAAAATCTAATCAGATTATAAGAAACAGGACGGCAACAAAATGGAGCATTGTACGGAAAACGTATGAAAATTGAAAACTAACACAGCAATACTTAGAAAGTGACAATGCTACTGATTCGGAGATAAGATTTCACCCGGGCTCTGGTTACTGCAGGTTACAGGGAAATTGTGATTCCCTTAATAAAATTACAATTCGATCGGTACCAATATTAAGGCGCTGCACCAAAGGGGTGTGTCCTGTAGCTCCAATGGGGTGTGTCCTGTATCTCCAATGGGGTGTGCCCTGTACCTCCAATGGGGTGTGCCCTGTACCTCCAATGGGGTGTGCCCTGTACCACCAAAGATGTGTGTCCTGTACCTCCAAAGGGGTGTGTCCTGTGGAAAGCTCCACCCATGGGTGTGTCTTGTTCTGCCAGAAAAACTGTTTCTCAATATAAATGGCGGCATCAGTATTTATTGATTGTTATATTGTCAGTGATTAGATACTTTCAGTGTTATTGTGGAGACTGTGAATAGGATCCGCTGACTTCTCCATCTTTATAGAAGAGATAAAAGTAGGTGACGCTGCAGCTGATTCACAAGAGACCAAAGTGTATTTGTCATTCCTGTCTCTATTATTGGAGTCATGTTGTCTTAGATACCGGCCAGTCTCTGATTACATCTTGGCCTATATGGAAATGGTCGTCTCCATAGGCCTTAATGCAGGGAATTAGGACACAATTTCAAAATTCTGTCATCAGTTCAGGGAGTCAGGGAGATCATCCGCTCTTCAGGGAGTCGGGGAGATCACCCGCTCTTCAGAGAGTCCCCCTGATATTCATGGAGAGTTGACAACTATGGCTTACATTGGAGCAGATCCTCCGTTTCTATATCCCCATTGTTCCTATGTGCTTGGACCAGATACGTCCACTCTTTCACGTTCAGCGTATGCGTTGCATCTCTCTAATTCGTGCAACATTCATTTGCGATGGGATTTGTGAGTGAGATCTGATTGCAAATGAATCGGAATGGAATATCCGGTCCAGTCAGGGGCAGAAGTTGACAGACAGGGGCCCCATGCCAAGGATGCGGGGCCCAAGTCTGGACATGAGGGACCAGAGGGCCAGGCAGAACTGGGGGCAGAGCTGGGTGGGGCCGCTGCCTGACAGAAGCTGTCAGAGGCTGTCAGCTTAAAAGAGTGACAGCTGTTATGGTGTCAGTCTCTTCTAGCTTGCGTACAGCGCAGGGGGAGCCTCTGGGCCCCGTAGCAGCCCCGACTCTAGCACCCCCTGTAGTTGTGCCGCTCGGTCAAGTATTGCAACTTCCCCTCAATGTAACAAGGCCTAATAACGAATATTTATTCTTTTTAACACAAAAATTTGACACCAAAATCCTTGGGAGAAACGTCCGATGATTCTAATGCAAGATCCAGAAAAAGATCTATGTCCTGCAGCCAGACGGCTCCCAGCGGCCCCCGGCTCAGAGTCTGCTGCCACAGAGCAGCGTCTTTTACCTGTTTCCTGAGCGCGGCGACCTGGCGAGCCTTACGCTGTGAGCCGAGGAGGTCACAAGACAGTAGTGGGCAGCAGATCAAACGAGCTCTCAGGTCAAAGTGTCCTGGGTGTGCACAAAGCAAAACCATTCCAGCGGCTCACCTCTTCTCACGCACCCTTCCCTTTGTGTCCCGTGCCAATGACATCATGCGATGATGTCACAGCCAGAGACGCAGATCATTGCGTAAAGCGACGTTTCTCGGCCCCTGCAGCAAATATTATAATAGCTTCTCTGACAGATGCCAGGAGAACAGACTGCAACTCTGACCAGCCTAGAATGCAGTCTGAAAGTGCACTGGGAGATAGGGAGCACTATTCAAGGTCACAGGAAGCTGCTGGCTCAGGCCCTGGAGTGTTGCAGGCAGCTGCCAATGACAAGCGATGCAGCCTGTGTTATCACCATCATTTGTGACACAATCATAGTGATCAAAACCATCCTCACTTTAATTTTAGAGGACTTTGCTTCCACCCAGTGGCAGCCATGTTCTAGTCTACATCTAAGAATCTAAACCATAGTGCTATGGTGAGATGGTGCTCGTGCCATGGTCTGGAGGTCCCTGTAATATGATCAGGTGGTATTAGTGTTATGTCAGGTGGTTCCTGTGCTATGGTCAGGTGGTACTTGTGTTATGGTCTGGAGGTCCCTGTACTATGATCAGGTGGTACCTATGCTATGGTCAGGTGGTATTAGTGTTATGTCAGGTGGTACACATAATATGGTCAGGTGGTATTAGTGTTATGTCAGGTGGTTCCTGTGCTATGGTCAGGTGGTACACATACTATGGTCAGGTGGTACACATACTATGGTCAGGTGGTTCCTGCGCTATGGTCAGGTAGTACTTGTGCTATGGTCTGGAGGTCCCTGTACTATGATCAGGTGGTACCTATGCTATGGTCAGGTGGTATTAGTGTTATGTCAGCTGGTTCTTGTGCTATGGTCAGATTGTACACATACTATGGTCAGGTGGTATTAGTGTTATGTCAGGTGGTACAAATAATATGGTCAGGTGGTATTAGTGTTATGTCAGGTGGTTCCTGTGCTATGGTCAGGTGGTACACATACTATGGTCAGGTGGTATTAGTGTTATGTCAGGTGGTACACATACTATGGTCAGATGTTACACCAAGACTATTCCACTTGCTTTTGATGATTACCTTTAAATGTGAAAAAACCTTTGATAGCAAACATGTTTTAAAAAATGTAGACAATTATCACAATATAAGAAATTTTTAGAGACATTGGGCCAGATCCAGATCCAGGCACGCATTACATGCATGCATGGGTCCGTAAATACGCTAGCACACCCCCTGTACTCCCCACTCTCTGTAGTAAATGCAGCCGCCCTGCAGATATGTGGACAGGCTGCGGCACACTCATCAGACCGTGGATGGTACCTATAGACTCACCTGGGGAGATCTGACGCTCTGTCCATTGTCACCTTCTTCTGGAATGGCGGATGGTTCCTTCACAGCCAGAGTCACGCTGTTTTCCTCCGGAGACCGTGGCTTAGGCGGCTCATCTAGAACATAGAAACACACGAGACGGCTGCAGATTCCTCAGATAAAGTCTCTGATGTAACTCAAGCAGTCAAAAATAAAAGCTGGAACTGTGTAGGACGCAACACTAGCGGCGATGCAGAGATTGCGGCAGGTTCCGGCTTTCCCTTGTTACTGTGCACAGAATTTATCGTTGTCAACATACCGGCAGCCTTGATGATGGCACTGTATAACCGCTGTAGCCGGTCACTGAACCTCGGTACGTTCCCTGAGGAGCTCAGCTCCTGGATATTCTGAGACAGAGAGAGAGGACAGAGATATAGATAAGATAACAGCGCCATAAACAAGTCTTCCTGTTCCATTCTCTAACCTGGCTGATTAAGGAACATTTGGGTCAAAGATCCCTGTTAAAAATAATATCGTATTGGCCTTTACACTTGTAGGCCCATATTCAGAGCACCATATACGTCCGGTGTTTAGCGATTTTTACTACTGCGCATGCATAGTAATTTTTTACCGTAATCTACGTATCTTTTTCTTCCATAGATTGCGTAAATGCGGTCTGAAAGAAAATGAATACGCAAGCGCAGTAGTAAAAATCGCTAAACACCGGACATATATGTACTCTGAATACAGCCCGTAATTTGTATCTTGCATCTTTATTCGTCCCTTTAAAGCAAGAATGTCACTTATCTGTAACTTTGGCTTTATTGCAACTTAAAAGAATTCACAACATTCCGTTCTGTAACAGTTATATTTGTACCTTGCAGAGATCACGATAGGCTGATACATTGTATCTTCTGAGGAGACGCCTGAGAATGTATCAGGGAAAGGGGCCATTGTGTATCCCACCAGCTAATTATAGAGGGCCAACTACCCTGACTCATAGACTCATCGCATTATTTCCCTTGGATTCATCCAGCGACATTTCATAAGCTGGGCACAGACTAGAGCATCCAGCAGGAGGTGGCTGCTAGATCACCTAATCCATGCTGAAGAGGGAGGGGCTACCGAGATTGACAGGAGGCCCTTTCAGCTGATTGGTTGCACAGGCCTCCTGTGTGTCTCTGCACTGATATTGGAAACTTGAGCCCTATATATTTTAAGCATGCCATACAATCAAATAATTGTACCAAAAATGGCCAATGATCAGTGTTCTATATGACTAATTTAAAGTAACCATTCTGGTTACTACCTCAAATTCATGCGCTAAAATTATAGTGAATGTAGATATGGATCCTGTGGTTAGCTCTGGATGCTATAATGACAATAGTGTCATATCCCCCTCTCTCTGCTGTACCTGGTAACACCCCTTCTAACCTATTCCCCTCTCAATCCCCTACGTAGCTCCACTTGATATATGTGAAAGCTGCTATCATATCCCCTGTGGCTCTTCTCTGCTCCAAGCTATACATGTGTAGTTCTTCTAGTCTTTTTTGTATGTGGTGTGACACAGGCCATGCATCATTATAGTTGCTCTTCTTTGCACAGTCTCTAATGTATTTATGTCCTGACTTGCCTTTCTCATTGCTCAGTTACATTGTTACCTACCTTCCAAGCTCCTGAAATAAAGATTCCTATTTAGGCCTAATATGTGGACAAACCACCTCCCTCTGTTTGAAAATAGTTAAGAAATACATGCACTAAAGATTCTAAAAAGGAAAGTAGAGATGTTGCCTACAGCAACCAATCAGATTCTAGCTCTTATTTATCTAGTGTCTTCTTGAAAATGATATCTAAATTCTGATTGGTCACTATGGTTGACACAAGCACTTTTCCATATTAGAAGCTTTTTAAATCTATCCCAAACGAGAGAGAGAGAGAGAGAGAGAGAGA
>WWET01000453.1:532236-569414 GCA_011038615.1 Limnodynastes dumerilii | reverse complement strand
TTAAGATCTTAAGGATTTGCATGGAAATGGGCGGGGGGAGGCAGGGAAATGAGGGAAAGTGGGCGCGGGCTGACACTTGGGATCTTAAATATACGCTACTACGTCACTTAAGATCTCAACTGCCAGCGCAGAGTTAGGTTAAGTCAATGGTGGTCTAACTTTAAGATCCACCGCTGTTTGCAAGGGGAGTGACTGTTTATGCAGTGGGCTGTAACCTGCTAAGATCTTAACCTTAGATGCGTATATTTGCGATCTTTTCGCAATCGTATCTCTGAATCAGCCCCTCTGTATGGTGTGTGACACAGGCCATGAATTGTAGTTGCTCTTCTCTGCTCCAAGCTATACATGTTTAGTTCCTCTAGTCTTTCTTGGTATGATGTGTGACACAGGCCATGCCCCATTTTAGTTGCTTTGCTTTGCACAGTCTCTAATGTATTTATGTCCCTCTGGAGATACGGCTCCAGAACTGACCCCAGTATTCCAGGTGAGGCCGCACCAATGCCCTATAAAGGGGCATCAATACTCTCTCTAATACAGCTTCCTCTAGTCTGTCTCTGTATGGTGTGTGACACAGGCCATGCACCATTTAGTTGCTCTTCTTTGCACAGTCTCTAATGTATTTATGTCCCTCTGGAGATACGGCTCCAGAACTGACCCCAGTATTCCAGGTGAGGCCGCACCAATGCCCTATAAAGGGGCATCAATACTTCTCTCTCTCTAATACAGATTGCTCTCCCTATACACCCAGCATGTGACTGGCCTTTTTCATTGCTTTACTACATTGCTAGACTGCCATTAAGTCCCATGAAATCCATATATATAGGATTGCATAAAAGCAGAGGACCGAGCAGTGTTCTCTTGCAGTCAGCATATTTCTGCTAGCTATGTAACAATATTAAATGTTCTCACTTTAATCTGAGATACCCGGGCAGTGCCAGGATGGCATCATAAATAACAATAAAATCTAAACTCTTCACAGGGCACAGAGAACAACGTCTACCGTTCCATTTCCCACATTAAAGCCGCCGTCTTTAACTAATGTGTCCGCTGGGCTGCATGAGAGGAGTATTTTGGGCACCGTTCCCCTTTCTTCCAGTATCTCTTTGAAACATTAAAATCCATCTCCGCTCTGTGCTATTTTCACCTCTGCGGGTGAGACAAGTACCTAAGATTAACTCCTCCTCACCTAAGATACACTGTGCGGCCGAGGGGACATTGGAGCAGGCATATCATGGCAAGACGATGCGCTGCGGATGATTTCCTGGAATAAGACAGAAAATCAATGCACTTTTGCAATCTTTCTGAAACTTTTTGGCACCGTGTCGCAGCTGATCTGTGAAGCCGTGCCCTGTGCAGACTCTGCTCTTTCTGCTGAATCACCACTACAGATTGCCTCGGTCTTTTCATCTGCTCCATGCCTGGTCATAGTTGGCACTGTCCCTAGGTAGAAGTGTAACCTGTAAGCCGCAGTTTAATGCTCTCAAATCCTTTTTAACATTTTGCAAACAAGCCTAAGACGGCTCAAAGTCTCAGAGGCTTAGTAAAGCGGAACTAAGCTCAGCGAGCTAAAATACTGATTTTACAGCTTCTTGTATGAGTATTTATTCACATGTGCAAGCGATGAATGGATAATAGAGACCACCGAGGGTGCCCCCACAATATCTGCTATCTCAGCAGGACACCAGAGGACGAATCATTTAAGTTGCCATTATGTTTTCAGTGCCAATTGTGGAGTCACTAAATGCCTCCCCAACTGTCCTGATATAGATGGGACAATATTGATATAAGAGGCTGGACTGGTGGATAGCCAATGCTGCAGAGGACATATAAACCTGCAACAGGAGATTGTGTCTGCCACAAAATTCCATGCACCCCAAATATCCTGCATTGTCCACACAGAGGCACAGGCCAGGAGGGGAGATTGTGATAGCACCATCAAAGCACTGCACCAAAGGGGCGTGTCTTGTACGGACAAAGGGGTGTGTCTTGTACGGACAAAGGGGTGTGTCTTGTGAATAGCTCCACCCATGGGCGTGTTTAGAACTGCTTGGAAAACTATCTCTTAATAATAATGTCAGCATCAGTATTTATTGATTGTTACATGGTTAGTGAATAAATCCTTTCAGTGTTATTGTGGAGACTGTGAATAGGATCCGCTGACATCCTTATAGAAGAGATAAAAGTAGGTGACACTGCAGCTGATTCACAAGAGACCAAATTGTATTTTTCATTTCTGTCTCCATTATTGCATGTTGTCTTAGATAACGGCCAGTCTTTTATTACATCTTGGCCTCCATGAAAATAGCCTTCTCCATAGGCCTCAATGCAGGGAAATAGGAGACTGTTTCTAAATTCCAATAGAGCCAGGTTTGGCAATGACTTAGAACTCAGCTATCGATCACACCCCCTGTTCTCACACAAGCCAACATGTTGATAATATTTAGGATTTGGACAGCGATTATAATGTCTGATGATCTGACATCGATGAGCTACGAGTAGCATTCACATATTAAAAGTTATTGTTCCAGCTTATCAGATTGTTGGCAAAACGCGTTGTCACGGTTCCTAACCTAAATTTTCTTCTAAAAACAGGGGAGAGAGGAGAGGGTGCTAGTACCATGAGCCAATATGCAAACCCTATGCCAGTCATAGGCAAATGCAGTGCGTTTTTAAAAGAAACAAGGTGCCGGAACTCACACACGACCAGTCACAAGCCGAGCAGTGCCATCTCGACTAGCACGGACGAAGTACGCATGTATCGGACTTGAAACATAAGCACTATTTTATGATTTTGCCGGCAAAACGTTTAAAACTTGGAAAATCCGCCGGAAAATGGTGCCGGAACTCCGTTCTGACAAAAAAAAAGCACTGGGCAAATGGATACACTTCTGTGGTTGTATAATACAGTCTACTAATCCCTTTGTTACAACATACGCTGCCCTTATGAATGTGGGTATAAGTGTGCCTTGTATTCCCTAGTACAGCAGAAATGTCCCCATTCCCTGTACCCACCATGCAGTGTGGCTTTGTGATAAAGTAGGCATAGTTGGTGCTCATTGTAGAATCTTTGTGTTTTGTCTTTTAAATGTAAAATATTCAGATTTCTCAGTGTTGTAAACATTATCAAAAACTAGAGTAAAAATTATTGTTTATTAAGCATCATATTTCTGTAAAATTTGAATTTAAACCATGGTTGCCAACGTTTGCAAATGATTATCAGGGAGATATATCTGATAGCACCATAAAGGCTCGACGAAGGGGTGTGTCCTGTGCCATCAAATGAGCATGCCCTGTGCTGCCAAAAGGGTGTGTCCTGTGAATAACTCCACCCATGGGTGTGTCTAGCGCTGCCAGGAAATTATTTCTCCATAAAAATGGCGGCATCCGTATTTATTGATGGTTACAGTGTCAGTGAATAAATCCTTTCAGTGTTATTGTGGAGACTGTGAACAGGATCCGCTGACTTCTCCATCTTTATAGAAGAGATGAAAGTAGGTGACACTGCAGCTGATTCACAAGAGACCAAAGTGTATTTGTCATTCCTGTCTCTATTATTGAAGTCATGTTGTCTTAGATAACAGCCAGTCTTTGATTACATTTTGGCCTCCATGAAAATGGTCATCTCCATACTCCTCAATGCAGGGAAATAGGAGCCAGTTTCTAAATGTTGTCATCATTCCGCAATCAGTTCTGGAACTGAATCAGCAACAGGGAGATTGGCAAACACTTCGGGGAGTCGGGCAGATCACCCGCTCCTCAGGGAGTCTCCCTGATATCCAGGGAAAGTAGGCAGCTATGATTTAAACCATGTATAGATTCCCATGGGAAGGAGGGTGTAATGCTAATTATAACAGGACAAAAGACACAACACACTTGGAGATATCCACTGAAAGAGACGGATTTGTATATAAAAACGGCTGGAACATAAGTGATTTACGCAGGCTGAAACAAGCCATAGATCTTAACAGAAAGGAACATTCACGTGTGGTTTTCCAATCAGCGCTGCGGAAAAAGAATCTGCTTTACTGTATGTGCCATTTAATGAAAGTTGGCATAACCCCGTTATTGCTGCCGTACTAACATTTACTTAGAAAGCATTATACGTCGCCTGTACTGACCTCGTCATCTTCAATACCTACCTGGCCAGCAGAATGCCGCTCCACACATCCCAAACTGATTGGAGCGTAACACGATTCCAGCGACATTCAGCATTTTAAGTAGAGTATTTTCTTCGCCCTACAAAGGGCTTTAAATATACCATGTGATTTCCTCTCACGTCTGACAGTTCCCTGGGACGGAGACCTCTGTATATGTCATTCGCTACTTCACACCCATTTAGAGCAGTCACTAAGGTCCCTCTATTGTTATTATTCCTGTTCAGCACTAAACCGATAATACATCAGGATGTAAATAGTGCAGCAGGTACATGTAATGCTACAGGATCCCAATAATACTCAGTATACATATAATGCTACAGGATCCCAATAATACTCAGTATACATATAATGCTACAGGATCCCAATAATACTCAGTATACATATAATGCTACAGGATCCCAATAATACTCAGTATACATGTAATGCTACAGGATCCCAATAATACTCAGTATACATGTAATGCTACAGGATCCCAATAATACTCAGTATACATGTAATGCTACAGGATCCCAATAATACTCAGTATACATGTAATGCTACAGGATCCCAATAATACTCAGTATACATGTAATGCTACAGGATCCCAATAATACTCAGTATACATGTAATGCTACAGGATCCCAATAATACTCAGTATACATGTAATGCTACAGGATCCCAATAATACTCAGTATACATGTAATGCTACAGGATCCCAATAATACTCAGTATACATGTAATGCTACAGGATCCCAATAATACTCAGTATACATGTAATGCTACAGGATCCCAATAATACTCAGTATACATGTAATGCTACAGGATCCCAATAATACTCAGTATACATGTAATGCTACAGGATCCCAATAATACTCAGTATACATGTAATGCTACAGGATCCCAATAATACTCAGTATACATGTAATGCTACAGGATCCCAATAATACTCAGTATACATGTAATGCTACAGGATCCCAATAATACTCAGTATACATGTAATGCTACAGGATCCCAATAATACTCAGTATACATGTAATGCTACAGGATCCCAATAATACTCAGTATACATGTAATGCTACAGGATCCCAATAATACTCAGTATACATGTAATGCTACAGGATCCCAATAATACTCAGTATACATGTAATGCTACAGGATCCCAATAATACTCAGTATACATGTAATGCTACAGGATCCCAATAATACTCAGTATACATGTAATGCTACAGGATCCCAATAATACTCAGTATACATGTAATGCTACAGGATCCCAATAATACTCAGTATACATGTAATGCTACAGGATCCCAATAATACTCAGTATACATGTAATGCTACAGGATCCCAATAATACTCAGTATACATGTAATGCTACAGGATCCCAATAATACTCAGTATACATGTAATGCTACAGGATCCCAATAATACTCAGTATACATGTAATGCTACAGGATCCCAATAATACTCAGTATACATGTAATGCTACAGGATCCCAATAATACTCAGTATACATGTAATGCTACAGGATCCCAATAATACTCAGTATACATGTAATGCTACAGGATCCCAATAATACTCAGTATACATGTAATGCTACAGGATCCCAATAATACTCAGTATACATGTAATGCTACAGGATCCCAATAATACTCAGTATACATGTAATGCTACAGGATCCCAATAATACTCAGTATACATGTAATGCTACAGGATCCCAATAATACTCAGTATACATGTAATGCTACAGGATCCCAATAATACTCAGTATACATGTAATGCTACAGGATCCCAATAATACTCAGTATACATGTAATGCTACAGGATCCCAATAATACTCAGTATACATGTAATGCTACAGGATCCCAATAATACTCAGTATACATGTAATGCTACAGGATCCCAATAATACTCAGTATACATGTAATGCTACAGGATCCCAATAATACTCAGTATACATGTAATGCTACAGGATCCCAATAATACTCAGTATACATGTAATGCTACAGGATCCCAATAATACTCAGTATACATGTAATGCTACAGGATCCCAATAATACTCAGTATACATGTAATGCTACAGGATCCCAATAATACTCAGTATACATGTAATGCTACAGGATCCCAATAATACTCAGTATACATGTAATGCTACAGGATCCCAATAATACTCAGTATACATGTAATGCTACAGGATCCCAATAATACTCAGTATACATGTAATGCTACAGGATCCCAATAATACTCAGTATACATGTAATGCTACAGGATCCCAATAATACTCAGTATACATGTAATGCTACAGGATCCCAATAATACTCAGTATACATGTAATGCTACAGGATCCCAATAATACTCAGTATACATGTAATGCTACAGGATCCCAATAATACTCAGTATACATGTAATGCTACAGGATCCCAATAATACTCAGTATACATGTAATGCTACAGGATCCCAATAATACTCAGTATACATGTAATGCTACAGGATCCCAATAATACTCAGTATACATGTAATGCTACAGGATCCCAATAATACTCAGTATACATGTAATGCTACAGGATCCCAATAATACTCAGTATACATGTAATGCTACAGGATCCCAATAATACTCAGTATACATGTAATGCTACAGGATCCCAATAATACTCAGTATACATGTAATGCTACAGGATCCCAATAATACTCAGTATACATGTAATGCTACAGGATCCCAATAATACTCAGTATACATGTAATGCTACAGGATCCCAATAATACTCAGTATACATGTAATGCTACAGGATCCCAATAATACTCAGTATACATGTAATGCTACAGGATCCCAATAATACTCAGTATACATGTAATGCTACAGGATCCCAATAATACTCAGTATACATGTAATGCTACAGGATCCCAATAATACTCAGTATACATGTAATGCTACAGGATCCCAATAATACTCAGTATACATGTAATGCTACAGGATCCCAATAATACTCAGTATACATGTAATGCTACAGGATCCCAATAATACTCAGTATACATGTAATGCTACAGGATCCCAATAATACTCAGTATACATGTAATGCTACAGGATCCCAATAATACTCAGTATACATGTAATGCTACAGGATCCCAATAATACTCAGTATACATGTAATGCTACAGGATCCCAATAATACTCAGTATACATGTAATGCTACAGGATCCCAATAATACTCAGTATACATGTAATGCTACAGGATCCCAATAATACTCAGTATACATATAATGCTACAGAATCCCAATAATACTCAGTATACATATAATGCTACAGGATCCCAATAATACTCAGTATACATATAATGCTGCAGGATCCCAATAATACTCAGTATACATATAATGCTGCAGGATCCCAATAATACTCAGTATACATATAATGCTGCAGGATCCCAATAATACTCAGTATACATATAATGCTGCAGGATCCCAATAATACTCAGTATACATATAATGCTACAGGATCCCAATAATATTCAGTATACATATAATGCTACAGGATCCCAATAATACTCAGTATACATATAATGCTACAGGATCCCAATAATACTCAGTATACATATAATGCTATAGGATTCCAATAATACTCAGTATACATATAATGCTACAGAATCCCAATACTACTCAGTATACAAATAATACTGCAAAATCCCTATAATACTCAGTATACATATAATATCGCAGAATCCCAATAATACTCAGTATACATATAATGCTACAGGATCCCAATAATACTCAGTATACATATAATGCTGCAGGATCTCAATGGTTGTGAGTTGCCGATACAAACTATATTTTGAAAGGGGCATTTCATACCACTGAATGGAGAATAGGTTCGGAAATCTGTTCCCTGGAGCAAAAGCCTACGCACCAAATGGTTAGTATTTTTCTACCCCAACACTTATCCTTGCCCCAAATCTCCTCTTCCAATACCCTAACCCTCTCTTCCCTGCAGCCTGACCCTAGGACTCCCCGCCCAGTACCCTAACCCTCCCCTTCCATTACCCAAAACCTCTCTTCACTGCAGCCTGACCCTAAGACTCCCGTCCCTGCAGCCTGACCCTAACCCTCCCTTTCCACTACATTAACCCTAATCCTCTCTTCCCCGCAGCTGGACCCTTACACTCCCGTACCTGCATCCTAACCCGAAGATTCCCCTCCCCACAGCCTGACCCTAACCCTTCCCATCTATTGCTCTAACCCTTTCCTTTAATTAAACTAACCCTAACATTCCCTAAACTTAAAAATCCCTGGAGATTGTTACTCCCCTCTCTGGTCGGTACAGCGGGTGCGATGGGTCTGTGCACGACTTCCAAAAAATGAATGGGTAAGTATGCCAATCTGCATATTTAGGGAGAGTTAGGATAATAGAAGGCGAGGTAGCGTTAGGGCCAGGCTGCTGGGGTTAGGGTTAGGCTTCAGGGAAGGGAGGGTTAGGCTGCGGGGAAGGGAGGGTTAGGCTGCGGGGAAGGGTTAGGGCCAGGCTGCTAGGAAGGGAGGGTTAGGGTTAGGCTTCAGGGAAGGGAGGGTTAGGCTGCGGGGAAGGGAGGGTTAGGCTTCGGGGAAGGGTTAGGGCCAGGCTGCTGGGAAGGGAGGGTTAGGGTTAGGCTTCAGGGAAGGGAGGGTTAGGGTCAGGCTGCGGGGAAGGAAGGGTTAGGGTAATAGCAGGGGAGGGTTAAGGTAAGGATTAGGGTAAGGTTTGGGGATACTTACCATTCAAAGCACTTGTTCTGTGCTCCAGGAATTGATTAGAGAGGACGGTCCTATTGAAATAGGGCCACTCGTGGCAGGGACCCACACCCGGAGAGACAAGGTGAGACTCTTGCTCCCTTTCCAAACATGACAGGGACTCCAGGGTGCTGCAGAAGTTCTGGGGGCCCCGCTTCTTGTGACATAATTACGTGAACTCGGGACATTACTTGTGGCTTTCATGTCATATCATGTGTCCTGGGAGCTCTATTCTTTGAGGTATAATCATGTAAACTGGGGACATTACTGTGTGACGTAATCATGTAAACTGGGGACATTACTGTGTGATATAATCATGTAAACTGGGGACAATACAGTGTGATGTAATCATGTAAGCTGGGGACATTACTGTGTGACAATCATGTAAACTGGGGACATTACTGTGTGAAATAATCATGTAAACTGGGGACATTACTGTGTGACAATCATGTAAACAGGGGACATTACTGTGTGACATAATCATGTAAACTGGGGACATTACTGTGTGACATAATCATATAAATTGGGGACATTACTGTGTGTCATAATCATGTAAACTGGGGACAATACAGTGTGACATAATCATGTAAGATGGGGACATTACTGTGTGACATAATCATGTAACCTGGGAATATTACTGTGTGACATAATTGTGTAACCTGGGGACAATACTGTGTGACATGAGGACATTACTGTGTGACATAATCATGTAACCTGGGGACATTACTGTGTGACAATCATGAAACCTGGGGACATTACTGTGTGACATGAGGACATTACTATGTGACATAATCATGTAACTTGGGGACAATACTGTGTGACATGAGGACATTACTATGTGACATAATTATGTAACCTGGGGACATTACTGTGTGACATATTTATGTGACCTGGGGACATTACTGTGTGACATGAGGACATTACTGTGTGACATAATCATGTAACCTGGGGACATTACTATGTGACATGACATTACTGTGTGACATAATTGTGTAACCTGGGGACATTACTGTGTGACAATCATGTAACCTGGGGACATTACTGTGTGACATAATTATGTAACCTGGGGACATTACTGTGTGACAATTATGTAATCTGGGGACATTACTGTGTGACATAATTATGTGACCTGGGGACATTACTGTGTGACATAATCATGTAACCTGGGGACATTACTATGTGACATGACATTACTGTGTGACATAATTGTGTAACCCGGGGACATTACTGTGTGACATAATCATGTAACCTGGGGACATTACTGTGTGACATAATTGTGTAACCTGGGGACATTACTGTGTGACATAATTATGTAACCTGGGGACATTACTGTGTGACATAAATGTGTGAGATACATAAAATGAAGGCGCCCCATTTGTGGATCACAAAATGGTCACATCCCAGCAGGCTGATCCTCTGATGTCCCGGCCCATTTTGTTACAAAGACTGTTTGCTAAAGAGCCTGTGATAGACACAGCTCGGGTTCACGAGGTCTGGTGTCCACATTGGCTAATTACACCAGAGGCAGGAGGCCAAATCACTCTCCTATTGTTGTGTGGCACTTGTCACTGTGCGGGCATCTCAGGATCTGTATGTCACTCATTCACCTTTAGCGAAGGCCCCATAACCTGCATCACAAACTGGTCTTTCTTCCTAAAAGGGTGTCATTCCTGGCAGCCTGCAGCACAGTGAACAGCGATGAAGGAATCTTTCACTGCCTACATGTTTATCTTCCTAGAGGGAGTGACTAGGTTAGGCAGCCAGTAGCAGACTATATGTAATGTGTGCCAGGGGGCATCGTCACTGACACTCAACGATTTGGCCCCCTTCCACGCATTCCATTTTACGCGGACCCCTCACCGGCAGGGAAGTGACAGACGAGTGGTGTAAGTCTTCCCCTAATATGGGAAACCAGATCTGGCTAATCTGAAGACTTCATTTCCTACAGCCCCTTTATCCTAAACTTCTACCCAGCCTAAATCTCACACCCAGAACGCCATGCCCACCTAAAAAACCCCACCGGCCTAGCTGTGAGGCACCAGGCAAACCTCACACCCAGAACACCATGCCCACCTAAAAATCCCCGCCGGCCTAGCTGTAAGGCACCAGGCAAACCTCACACCCAGAATGCCATGCCCACCTAAAAATCCCCGCCGGCCTAGCTGTGAGGCATCAGGCAAATCTCAGCATTAAAAAGAAGAAAATCTCCTCAGCTTAATCCAAGTCACTTTCCATATTCATTGATATTCTAAAGTTGTTTTATTTATTGGGTGTAGTTTAGCGCTCAGAAGATCTGTCTTTCGAAAGCTCACTTTGCGGCAATGAAGCGACGACTGCCATCAGCTTTCATCAGTTCACAGCGAGATGGAATCATTCCTCGACTGTTGTGTTTACAGAGAGCCCAACGGCGACATATAGGTTTTCCTTATCCTAACTATCCTCATCCAGCAGCCTAACCTTAACCCTCCCCTAACGTTAACCATACCCTTCCTGCATCCTAACCTTAACCTTCCCCTAACGCTAACCATACCCTTCCTGCATCCTAACCTTAACCTTCCCATAATCATCCTCATCCTACAGCCTAACCTTAACCCTCCCCTAACGCTAACCATCCCCTTCCTGCAGCCTAACCTTAACCTTCCCATAACCATCCTCACCCTGCAGCCTAACCTTAACCCTCCCCTAATGCTAACCATCCCCTTCCTGTATCCTAACCTTAACCTTCCCATAACCATCCTGCAGCCTAACCTTAACCTTCCCCTAACGCTAACCATACCATTCCTGCATCCTAACCTTAACCTTCCCATGACCATCCTCACCCTGCAGCCTAACCTTAACCTTCAACTAACGCTAACCATCCCTTCCTGTATCCTAACCTTAACGTTCCCATAGCCATCCTCATCCTGCAGCCTAACCTTAACCCTTCCCTAATGCTAACCATCCCCTTCCTGTATCCTAACCTTAACCATCCCATAACCATCCTGCAGGCTAACCTTAACCTTCCCCTAACGCTAACCATACCCTTCCTGCATCCTAACCTTAACCTTCTAATAACCATCCTCATCCTGCAGCCTAACCTTAACCCTTCTGTAATTCTAACCATCAGCTTCCAGCATTCTAACCTTAACCTTCCCATAACCATCCTCATCCCGCAGCCTAACCTTAACCTTCACTAAACACTAACCATCCCTTTCCCACAACCTAACCTTAACCCTCTCCACAGCCTAAGCTTAACCCTCACTTAACCCTAACCACCCTCGTGTAGCCTAACCATAACCCTCCCCTAACTCTAACCATTCCTTCACTGCAGCCTAACCATCCTCATCCCAAAACCTAACCCTCACCCTCCCTGGGAACAGAAACCTTGTCAAAATTAGAACATTCGACATTGTATCCGTTCCAATAAAGAAATATTCTCCATTTACCAGCTGTTGACTGTATCAGCTCCGTAAATGCTGTCGCTGCAGCGGCAACAACATCCCTTATGCATTAGCCGTGTGTGATACGTTGCTTGTCAGTGGCAACCGTGTCAAAGCCAGGGACTGAGGCGCAAGGTGGAACTTCTCAGGACTACTGAATAAACCTAAACATAGAGACGCGGAAGCAACATTACCGCGGCCAGCGATCAGATCTTACTAAGTAGGTCGGACGTAGCAGGAAGGTGAGCACCGCCATTACAACGGGGGGATTGAAAGGCTTCACTTTAAAATATGCGGCTTCCTGCCCACCAGAATATGCACATTTTCTGACTCCAGATCTCAGCTGACTGTGGCTTGGCAGAGCCTGGACCCTGCTCACCACGGTCAGGGCTGACATGAAACATCTGGGGCCGTAGAGATGGACAAATACGGGTGAACGGCGCAGGCAGACAGCGGCAGCAGCGAGGCACCCTGTCACAGAGGTGCCACCGCAATATGCAGCCGGGGAGGAGGGGGGGTAGGCAAATATTTACAGCGCTGTGTTACAAGTACGTACTATGTTTCCATAAACTGGAGAGTAAACATCTTATTCATAGGAGTCAGTATAGGACCATGCAGGAAAAATCCGCCAGCGATCATATAACTCAATCCAATCACTGGTATATTAAGGAGTAATTAGTAGAGTTTCGTAGAGACAATGGACCAGATCCAGACATACGCCGATGCGCTGTGCTTACTAAAGCACAGCATATCGGCGTTCACTTTCCCCGACACTCCCCCAGTGCGGGCGTCATTGCGCAATTCTAAACCCAGCCTACTGTACAGCCGTGCCTTTTACAATATAAGGGGTAGATCCAGAACTACGTTCGTCTTCCATAGACGGACGTAGTTCAATAAACAGTAGCTACTGCGCATGCGTAGTAGCTATTGTACGTAATCTGCGTATCGTTTTGATACGTAGATTGCGTATATGCGGTCTTTTTAGATACGCAGATTAAGTACAATAGCTACTACGCATGCGCAGTAGCTGCTGTTTATTGAACTACGTCCGTCTATGGAAGACGAACGTAGTTCTGGATCCGGCCCTAAATGTCTCCCTCTGCCCACAATGGCTTGTGTCGGGATGACATGCCCTATTGTACAGAGTTCCATGCAAGATACGTATGATCAGAGTCACAATGAATAACATCTTCTCCGTGCATGCGCAGTGTGTTCTTGCGGCCAGATTTGCACATGCCACGTGCATAAATTAGCTGTCGTTATTAAGTCTGGATCAGGCCCAATGGGCCAGATCCAGACCTACGTACACAAGCGAATTTACACTTTAGCGTACTTCTGGCTGTTTGTACATTCTGCGCACGGTAGACGATACGACACGTAACTCTGGGCGGTCGTAACACTGAGGTAACTACGTACGAAGGGCGTGCCAACAATACGCTAGCCATAACTATGCTCGAACTACGCACGTACGGTATGGGCTTGGTTAGGCAGTTTCATCCATCAGGACGCTACATACGTGCGCGGTTAAGCTTTGAAATGTTAAGGTAGGGTTTAGCAAGCGTAAAACGGCAAAAGTGCGTGCGTCCGTCCGAAGGGAGTGCCTGGGGGAGAGCATAGTACTTACGATAGCGTAAATACGCTATGCTAAGAAACGTAACACGCACGCCAATGGGCCCGATCCAGACTTATGTACAAAAGGGGACTTACGCAAGTCCTTAACATCTGCGCATGCGTGACCGGATGCTCTGATAGCGTGCCTACCATACATAACTAAGTTACGTCTGTCCGTAAGTACGCTTCATTTACTATGGCTGTATCCCCACCATATAAGCATACATACGACGCAGACATAGGGCCAGATTTACTAAGCTACGGGTTTGAAAAAGTGGAGATGTTGCCCATAGCAACCAATCAGATTCTAGCTGACATTCTCTAGTATGTAATAGGAAAGTGAGAGCTACAATCTGATTGGTTGCTATGGGCGACATCTCCACTTTTAGAAACCCGCAGATTAGTAAATCTGGCCCCTATCGTAAAAGTTGAGGTAGCCACCTGGACAAGTAAGTGCCCAGATTTACTACTGGCGGGGTGTGAAGGGGGCATGCACTCCCCGCTATGGGTGCGTAACTACGGACCCCCTCACACACACGTAAAGCATGCGGGGGGCTGGATCAATGGCCCTGATTCACACTACAGTAAGTGCTGAATCTCTGTGCGTATCTTTAGAAAGGGATAAACTGCGCATGTCTAGAACACTAATACCCCTTTCACATCACCATGAAATACCCAGGATTTTCGCCAAAAACCCGGGTCTCGGCAAAATCCCGGTATTTCGTGGAGATGTGAAAGGGATACTTCTGGTGGACCCGTGTCAGAAGACCCGGGAATTCAACCTAGGTTATTCCCGGGTCCGACACGGGTAGGGGTGCAGTGTGAAAGGTGCTACCCGGGTTTTTCAACCCGGGAAGCACCTAACCCACCTGATTGGTGTAATTTTTTAAACAAGTGTTGCCAGAGCAACGGTAAGCAAATTACGCACCGCGATGACGACAGGGCAGACCCGGGTCTCTGAATTTCCCGGGTCTGCCCTGCAGTGGGAAACGGGGTCTGTGACCCTGGGATCCTCTGCTGCCCCGGCAATATCCCGGCTCTGTGAACCCGGGATATTGCCGGGGTGGTGATGTGATAGGGGCATAAGTCACACATGGAATCCAGCTGTTACGCACGGGAATCCATTAAGCGCAGACTTCAACTCCGTCCTGAGTGAGATACGCAAGAAGAGGCACGTCAGTCCTCCGTAACAAAGAAGCTGAGAAAAATGGGTGGGGGGGGGGCATTTAAATGGCCTATTAAGGGGGCAGTTACCAATGTACGCACGTACTTAAGCCCAAAAATACGCACGGAGAGTCAAGGTTGCCCTATGGACGCGGAAGTCAGCTAAAATGCGTAGGACCGAGGAGTGTGTCATGGGAGATGCCTGGCCACTTACATGCGTATTTTTGTGAATCCCTGCGTACTTATTTTCCACGTATCAGTGAATCAGGTCCAATGAGGCGTAAGCAAATCAGTGCGTGTGACGTAAACGCGGAGCCAAAGCGCGAGCAATCCAGATGCCCATAGCGTCCAGGCACAAAGCAGCCAGGGACCGTATATATGTTGTGCGATTGCAGGGTAGTCCTGTAATGTGTACTGGAAATGGAGGTTATGAATAGCGCGAGTGCGTCAATCGCCACGTTAATGCACTAAAACAATACTAAATTATTCATTTATTTTCAAAAATGTTAACTTTTTGTTATTATTGTATATATACGATATTTGACGCTGAATGTTTGACTCTGGAAGAAAAGAATAACATTACTTTCATTCCCTCCGATATTCATCATGATATTGCCCAGGTGTAACTTTCCACCTGTTTTCCTCTTATTTTCACACTCTGAATCTGATCCTTAGGCCCATAAACATCAATACTTGATAAAGAGTTTAGGCAAAGGACAGATAGTGCAGTGTAAAAGTATAATATCCGAGTTAATAAAACAAGTTACGTGTTAAGCGTGTTTGAAGGAAGACACAGAGCAGCATTGACCAGCAGGAGTCATCGGAGAATATTAAGTGTTACTTCTGTCACATTTTCAGCTCTATTAGCTAAAGGATTAGTCCAGTGAAAGTTTCCAAAGTGTTTAATAGTGTGTCAAAAGGTCATTTGATCGGACAGGTTGGCAATGGTTGCCCCCAAAAGCTCACCCTCAGTGGCGTAACTACCTTTGGTCACATAAACGGTCAGCTTTCGTCCCCTGCTCATCGTTTTTAAAGCGTTTTGCCATTTTGGAAAGGAGATCTTTGCATTAAAACGCAGTTTCCTCCGGAGAACAGGGTGTGAAGCAGATGATAAAACCTTTGCATTAAAGTCGTTGAAGTTCACACAAGCTGAGACACGTTTGATGTATTGCTATTACTGTATATTTTTTGGAACATTATAAATCAGAATAAAAATTTCAGTAAAAAGAAAAAAAAAAGTTCTCTTTTTCTGAATGAACTTGGGTGCAATGCACTCTGCTTCTTTCCTGAATTCATATAGTTAAATTTCTTCATCCTTTTACGGAAAAGTTAACTAGAATTTAGCAGCGAAGGAAATCTAATTATTGTGCAATTTTTTGTCGTTTTTTTTCTCAGTGCCATTATCATTACAGGTCACATGCACACACATCACCTCTGTGACTTTATGAGGGGAGATGAAGGGCTTTTTAGGAGTCTGGCCCCAGTTCTCTCCAAACTCCTGGTCTGGCGGCTGCCCGGAACAGAGCCTTGCCGTTTTTATTGAGAAACCTGAGTCTCAGGCTCCTAGTCCACAGGGACTTACCGTCCAAATCCGACTGAGAGCAGGCCCTGTTGCAAGAAGGGGGGACTTTGACTCTTTTTTTTTTTTTTTTTCCTACTTTCTTCTTTTCATTTTTTTTTTTTTTTTTTTTCCGTCTTTTAAAACTAAAAATACACACGCGCACACAAACAGAAAAACAAACATAATAAAAGGTGAGACACTCCCCTGTATTCATGCAAAAATAACTCTGGTTAGCCGTGAGGTGAAAGCGCCTGTCTGTCAGACCATCCAGACCCCTTATTACACTCAGCCCAGAGAGCAGAAACAGCTCAGTCTGCCTGGAAGGGGCAGATGGAGGAGCAGAGAGGAGAGAGGAGGGCGCCTGCCGAAAGAAAGAGACGTAGTGAGAAAACAGGCTGCAAATTGCCTAAAAGTAAAAAACAAAAAAAAAAAAAAACACAAATAAGATTAGCACAAATTCCAACTGCATCCTGGAAAGGGCTCATTGCTGCAAGGGGTCATTAGTTCAGGTACAATATAAGCATAATAAAGAAGGGTGCAAGGAATTGTAATCTCTGGTGTAGCCCAAGTTTATGTCACTTGCAGTAAGTAGCACAGGGATGTTTGGGCTGGATGGTAGCCAATCACAGATCAGCATTCCGAAGCTTAGAGGAGCAGGGAGCTGCCTTCAGCTCAAGCACAGGTAGCAAGTTGGGGGCACGAAAAAGCCCCTGTGGAGGAAGTGATAGGTTTTAGCACAACGGAAACAATGGCAGCTACTGTATATTTTACGAGGTAAGGAGCACAGGACAGGAAGGGGAATGGAGACAGTTTGAGGAGCAGTCTGCAAGCAAGCCACCGAAAAAGAGGTCATTGACTACCAGAGTGCCACAAAGGCCCGTGTATAGAGTGCAAAGTGTTCCAACGCGTGGTCCTGCATCCAGCGGCTGATTCGGAAACACAGGAGCACCGCGGCGCTGGATTAAATAATGATAGCAGCGTTCAATGCCACATTCACTCACTGCCAGCTCTGTCTACTTTATCCAATTATAGCCTTTATTGACTCACTGCCGTTGTATCACAGGGACACAATACCAAAATAAGGGGTCTGCTACCATGACAGTGATTTAACCCTTAAAAGGCTAAACATTTCACAGGTCGTAACGCAGTATATCCAGCGGTAATATAGTCATTTAGGTATTAACAGGCTTTTATATGGTACTATCAGATTACACAGCGCTTCATAGAGAATATTTCACATTCACATCAGTTCCTGGCACACTGGAGCTACATACTAAGGTCCCCAACACAGACACACACACACACACGCATTAGGGTTAATTTATTCAGCAGCCAAATAACCTACCAGCATGTTTTTGGAGTGTGGGAGGAAGCCGGAGCACCCAGAGGAAACCCACACAGACACGGGAAGAACATACACACTCCACACAGATAAGGCCTAGTCCTGGAATCGAACTCATGACCTCAGCTACTCACTGAGCCACCATGCTGCTCAATACAGTACTGAAAGCTCTGTATCTCTGATCACGCAGCATTGCAGAATGCTGGGCTCTCATTGCTTTATTACCACTGTTTATGCCGATCATTATGGAATTAGAGAGAGAGGGGAATACCGACACAGGGTCCAATGATGTGAAGTACCCTCACACCTCATGATATCGGAAGCTTGGGTCCGATATATTTCAGTAAGGACAAAAGATTAAATTATCGGCCCAAGTGCACTAAGAACGTTTATCGTAATTAGTAAAATTACAATACGCCTGATAATTGGATGATAATGATCACTCTCGTGTATGACCAGCGTTACACTGAATAAAATTTGTAATACATAAAGGGACGAATCAGGGGTGGCCAAAAGGTTAACTTAGGCGCAGGGAAGTATGGAGGTTGGGAAGGGTACAGAGTAAGAGGGAACACCTACGAGGTATGCCTATAAAATAACGAGGCTGTGATTCCACCTAGTAAACAAAGCAGTCAGAAGTGGGTATAACTGTATATGTACCTTGAACATGTGGCAAATGGCTTCCAGAGAACACAACAGTTACCAGCGTTATTATACCAGTTACCCGTGTTATTATACCAGTTACCCGTGTTATTATACCAGTTACCTGCGTTATTATACCAGTTACCCGCATTATTATACCAGTTACCCGCGTTATTATACCAGTTACCCGCGTTATTATAACAGTTACCAGCGTTATTATACCAGTTACCAGCGTTATTATACCAGTTACTAGCGTTATTATACCAGTTACCAGCGTTATTATACCAGTTACCCGCGTTATTATACCAGTTACCCGCGTTATTATACCAGTTACCCGCTTCTGTCACTCCCCTCTCCTGTCCCCTGTCACTCCACTCTCCTGTCCCGTCACTCCCCTCTCCTTTCCCGTCACTCCCCTCTCTTGTACCCTGTCACTCCCCTCTCCTGTTCTGTCACTCCCCTCTCCTGTCCCCTGTCACTCCACTCTCCTGTCCCGTCACTCCCCTCTCCTTTCCCGTCACTCCCCTCTCTTGTACCCTGTCACTCCCCTCTCCTGTTCTGTCACTCCCCTCTCCTGTCCCCTGTCACTCCACTCTCCTGTCCCGTCACTCCCCTCTCCTTTCCCGTCACTCCCCTCTCTTGTACCCTGTCACTCCCCTCTCCTGTTCTGTCACTCCCCTCTCCTGTCCCCTGTCACTCCACTCTCCTGTCCCGTCACTCCCCTCTCCTTTCCCGTCACTCCCCTCTCTTGTACCCTGTCACTCCCCTCTCCTGTTCTGTCACTCCCCTCTCCTGTCCCCTGTCACTCCACTCTCCTGTCCCGTCACTCCCCTCTCCTTTCCCGTCACTCCCCTCTCTTGTACCCTGTCACTCCCCTCTCCTGTTCTGTCACTCCCCTCTCCTGTCCCCTGTCACTCCACTCTCCTGTCCCGTCACTCCCCTCTCCTTTCCCGTCACTCCCCTCTCTTGTACCCTGTCACTCCCCTCTCCTGTTCTGTCACTCCCCTCTCCTGTCCCCTGTCACTCCACTCTCCTGTCCCGTCACTCCCCTCTCCTTTCCCGTCACTCCCCTCTCTTGTACCCTGTCACTCCCCTCTCCTGTTCTGTCACTCCCCTCTCCTGTCCCCTGTCACTCCACTCTCCTGTCCCGTCACTCCCCTCTCCTTTCCCGTCACTCCCCTCTCTTGTACCCTGTCACTCCCCTCTCCTGTTCTGTCACTCCCCTCTCCTGTCCCCTGTCACTCCACTCTCCTGTCCCGTCACTCCCCTCTCCTTTCCCGTCACTCCCCTCTCTTGTACCCTGTCACTCCCCTCTCCTGTTCTGTCACTCCCCTCTCCTGTCCCCTGTCACTCCACTCTCCTGTCCCGTCACTCCCCTCTCCTTTCCCGTCACTCCCCTCTCTTGTACCCTGTCACTCCCCTCTCCTGTTCTGTCACTCCCCTCTCCTGTCCCCTGTCACTCCACTCTCCTGTCCCGTCACTCCCCTCTCCTTTCCCGTCACTCCCCTCTCTTGTACCCTGTCACTCCCCTCTCCTGTTCTGTCACTCCCCTCTCCTGTCCCCTGTCACTCCACTCTCCTGTCCCGTCACTCCCCTCTCCTTTCCCGTCACTCCCCTCTCTTGTACCCTGTCACTCCCCTCTCCTGTTCTGTCACTCCCCTCTCCTGTCCCCTGTCACTCCACTCTCCTGTCCCGTCACTCCCCTCTCCTTTCCCGTCACTCCCCTCTCTTGTACCCTGTCACTCCCCTCTCCTGTTCTGTCACTCCCCTCTCCTGTCCCCTGTCACTCCACTCTCCTGTCCCGTCACTCCCCTCTCCTTTCCCGTCACTCCCCTCTCTTGTACCCTGTCACTCCCCTCTCCTGTTCTGTCACTCCCCTCTCCTGTCCCCTGTCACTCCACTCTCCTGTCCCGTCACTCCCCTCTCCTTTCCCGTCACTCCCCTCTCTTGTACCCTGTCACTCCCCTCTCCTGTTCTGTCACTCCCCTCTCCTGTCCCCTGTCACTCCACTCTCCTGTCCCGTCACTCCCCTCTCCTTTCCCGTCACTCCCCTCTCTTGTACCCTGTCACTCCCCTCTCCTGTTCTGTCACTCCCCTCTCCTGTCCCCTGTCACTCCACTCTCCTGTCCCGTCACTCCCCTCTCCTTTCCCGTCACTCCCCTCTCTTGTACCCTGTCACTCCCCTCTCCTGTTCTGTCACTCCCCTCTCCTGTCCCCTGTCACTCCACTCTCCTGTCCCGTCACTCCCCTCTCCTTTCCCGTCACTCCCCTCTCTTGTACCCTGTCACTCCCCTCTCCTGTTCTGTCACTCCCCTCTCCTGTCCCCTGTCACTCCACTCTCCTGTCCCGTCACTCCCCTCTCCTTTCCCGTCACTCCCCTCTCTTGTACCCTGTCACTCCCCTCTCCTGTTCTGTCACTCCCCTCTCCTGTCCCCTGTCACTCCACTCTCCTGTCCCGTCACTCCCCTCTCCTTTCCCGTCACTCCCCTCTCTTGTACCCTGTCACTCCCCTCTCCTGTTCTGTCACTCCCCTCTCCTGTCCCCTGTCACTCCACTCTCCTGTCCCGTCACTCCCCTCTCCTTTCCCGTCACTCCCCTCTCTTGTACCCTGTCACTCCCCTCTCCTGTTCTGTCACTCCCCTCTCCTGTCCCCTGTCACTCCACTCTCCTGTCCCGTCACTCCCCTCTCCTTTCCCGTCACTCCCCTCTCTTGTACCCTGTCACTCCCCTCTCCTGTTCTGTCACTCCCCTCTCCTGTCCCCTGTCACTCCACTCTCCTGTCCCGTCACTCCCCTCTCCTTTCCCGTCACTCCCCTCTCTTGTACCCTGTCACTCCCCTCTCCTGTTCTGTCACTCCCCTCTCCTGTCCCCTGTCACTCCACTCTCCTGTCCCGTCACTCCCCTCTCCTTTCCCGTCACTCCCCTCTCTTGTACCCTGTCACTCCCCTCTCCTGTTCTGTCACTCCCCTCTCCTGTCCCCTGTCACTCCACTCTCCTGTCCCGTCACTCCCCTCTCCTTTCCCGTCACTCCCCTCTCTTGTACCCTGTCACTCCCCTCTCCTGTTCTGTCACTCCCCTCTCCTGTCCCCTGTCACTCCACTCTCCTGTCCCGTCACTCCCCTCTCCTTTCCCGTCACTCCCCTCTCTTGTACCCTGTCACTCCCCTCTCCTGTTCTGTCACTCCCCTCTCCTGTCCCCTGTCACTCCACTCTCCTGTCCCGTCACTCCCCTCTCCTTTCCCGTCACTCCCCTCTCTTGTACCCTGTCACTCCCCTCTCCTGTTCTGTCACTCCCCTCTCCTGTCCCCTGTCACTCCACTCTCCTGTCCCGTCACTCCCCTCTCCTTTCCCGTCACTCCCCTCTCTTGTACCCTGTCACTCCCCTCTCCTGTTCTGTCACTCCCCTCTCCTGTCCCCTGTCACTCCACTCTCCTGTCCCGTCACTCCCCTCTCCTTTCCCGTCACTCCCCTCTCTTGTACCCTGTCACTCCCCTCTCCTGTTCTGTCACTCCCCTCTCCTGTCCCCTGTCACTCCACTCTCCTGTCCCGTCACTCCCCTCTCCTTTCCCGTCACTCCCCTCTCTTGTACCCTGTCACTCCCCTCTCCTGTTCTGTCACTCCCCTCTCCTGTCCCCTGTCACTCCACTCTCCTGTCCCGTCACTCCCCTCTCCTTTCCCGTCACTCCCCTCTCTTGTACCCTGTCACTCCCCTCTCCTGTTCTGTCACTCCCCTCTCCTGTCCCCTGTCACTCCACTCTCCTGTCCCGTCACTCCCCTCTCCTTTCCCGTCACTCCCCTCTCTTGTACCCTGTCACTCCCCTCTCCTGTTCTGTCACTCCCCTCTCCTGTCCCCTGTCACTCCACTCTCCTGTCCCGTCACTCCCCTCTCCTTTCCCGTCACTCCCCTCTCTTGTACCCTGTCACTCCCCTCTCCTGTTCTGTCACTCCCCTCTCCTGTCCCCTGTCACTCCACTCTCCTGTCCCGTCACTCCCCTCTCCTTTCCCGTCACTCCCCTCTCTTGTACCCTGTCACTCCCCTCTCCTGTTCTGTCACTCCCCTCTCCTGTCCCCTGTCACTCCACTCTCCTGTCCCGTCACTCCCCTCTCCTTTCCCGTCACTCCCCTCTCTTGTACCCTGTCACTCCCCTCTCCTGTTCTGTCACTCCCCTCTCCTGTCCCCTGTCACTCCACTCTCCTGTCCCGTCACTCCCCTCTCCTTTCCCGTCACTCCCCTCTCTTGTACCCTGTCACTCCCCTCTCCTGTTCTGTCACTCCCCTCTCCTGTCCCCTGTCACTCCACTCTCCTGTCCCGTCACTCCCCTCTCCTTTCCCGTCACTCCCCTCTCTTGTACCCTGTCACTCCCCTCTCCTGTTCTGTCACTCCCCTCTCCTGTCCCCTGTCACTCCACTCTCCTGTCCCGTCACTCCCCTCTCCTTTCCCGTCACTCCCCTCTCTTGTACCCTGTCACTCCCCTCTCCTGTTCTGTCACTCCCCTCTCCTGTCCCCTGTCACTCCACTCTCCTGTCCCGTCACTCCCCTCTCCTTTCCCGTCACTCCCCTCTCTTGTACCCTGTCACTCCCCTCTCCTGTTCTGTCACTCCCCTCTCCTGTCCCCTGTCACTCCACTCTCCTGTCCCGTCACTCCCCTCTCCTTTCCCGTCACTCCCCTCTCTTGTACCCTGTCACTCCCCTCTCCTGTTCTGTCACTCCCCTCTCCTGTCCCCTGTCACTCCACTCTCCTGTCCCGTCACTCCCCTCTCCTTTCCCGTCACTCCCCTCTCTTGTACCCTGTCACTCCCCTCTCCTGTTCTGTCACTCCCCTCTCCTGTCCCCTGTCACTCCACTCTCCTGTCCCGTCACTCCCCTCTCCTTTCCCGTCACTCCCCTCTCTTGTACCCTGTCACTCCCCTCTCCTGTTCTGTCACTCCCCTCTCCTGTCCCCTGTCACTCCACTCTCCTGTCCCGTCACTCCCCTCTCCTTTCCCGTCACTCCCCTCTCTTGTACCCTGTCACTCCCCTCTCCTGTTCTGTCACTCCCCTCTCCTGTCCCCTGTCACTCCACTCTCCTGTCCCGTCACTCCCCTCTCCTTTCCCGTCACTCCCCTCTCTTGTACCCTGTCACTCCCCTCTCCTGTTCTGTCACTCCCCTCTCCTGTCCCCTGTCACTCCACTCTCCTGTCCCGTCACTCCCCTCTCCTTTCCCGTCACTCCCCTCTCTTGTACCCTGTCACTCCCCTCTCCTGTTCTGTCACTCCCCTCTCCTGTCCCCTGTCACTCCACTCTCCTGTCCCGTCACTCCCCTCTCCTTTCCCGTCACTCCCCTCTCTTGTACCCTGTCACTCCCCTCTCCTGTTCTGTCACTCCCCTCTCCTGTCCCCTGTCACTCCACTCTCCTGTCCCGTCACTCCCCTCTCCTTTCCCGTCACTCCCCTCTCTTGTACCCTGTCACTCCCCTCTCCTGTTCTGTCACTCCCCTCTCCTGTCCCCTGTCACTCCACTCTCCTGTCCCGTCACTCCCCTCTCCTTTCCCGTCACTCCCCTCTCTTGTACCCTGTCACTCCCCTCTCCTGTTCTGTCACTCCCCTCTCCTGTCCCCTGTCACTCCACTCTCCTGTCCCGTCACTCCCCTCTCCTTTCCCGTCACTCCCCTCTCTTGTACCCTGTCACTCCCCTCTCCTGTTCTGTCACTCCCCTCTCCTGTCCCCTGTCACTCCACTCTCCTGTCCCGTCACTCCCCTCTCCTTTCCCGTCACTCCCCTCTCTTGTACCCTGTCACTCCCCTCTCCTGTTCTGTCACTCCCCTCTCCTGTCCCCTGTCACTCCACTCTCCTGTCCCGTCACTCCCCTCTCCTTTCCCGTCACTCCCCTCTCTTGTACCCTGTCACTCCCCTCTCCTGTTCTGTCACTCCCCTCTCCTGTCCCCTGTCACTCCACTCTCCTGTCCCGTCACTCCCCTCTCCTTTCCCGTCACTCCCCTCTCTTGTACCCTGTCACTCCCCTCTCCTGTTCTGTCACTCCCCTCTCCTGTCCCCTGTCACTCCACTCTCCTGTCCCGTCACTCCCCTCTCCTTTCCCGTCACTCCCCTCTCTTGTACCCTGTCACTCCCCTCTCCTGTTCTGTCACTCCCCTCTCCTGTCCCCTGTCACTCCACTCTCCTGTCCCGTCACTCCCCTCTCCTTTCCCGTCACTCCCCTCTCTTGTACCCTGTCACTCCCCTCTCCTGTTCTGTCACTCCCCTCTCCTGTCCCCTGTCACTCCACTCTCCTGTCCCGTCACTCCCCTCTCCTTTCCCGTCACTCCCCTCTCTTGTACCCTGTCACTCCCCTCTCCTGTTCTGTCACTCCCCTCTCCTGTCCCCTGTCACTCCACTCTCCTGTCCCGTCACTCCCCTCTCCTTTCCCGTCACTCCCCTCTCTTGTACCCTGTCACTCCCCTCTCCTGTTCTGTCACTCCCCTCTCCTGTCCCCTGTCACTCCACTCTCCTGTCCCGTCACTCCCCTCTCCTTTCCCGTCACTCCCCTCTCTTGTACCCTGTCACTCCCCTCTCCTGTTCTGTCACTCCCCTCTCCTGTCCCCTGTCACTCCACTCTCCTGTCCCGTCACTCCCCTCTCCTTTCCCGTCACTCCCCTCTCTTGTACCCTGTCACTCCCCTCTCCTGTTCTGTCACTCCCCTCTCCTGTCCCCTGTCACTCCACTCTCCTGTCCCGTCACTCCCCTCTCCTTTCCCGTCACTCCCCTCTCTTGTACCCTGTCACTCCCCTCTCCTGTTCTGTCACTCCCCTCTCCTGTCCCCTGTCACTCCACTCTCCTGTCCCGTCACTCCCCTCTCCTTTCCCGTCACTCCCCTCTCTTGTACCCTGTCACTCCCCTCTCCTGTTCTGTCACTCCCCTCTCCTGTCCCCTGTCACTCCACTCTCCTGTCCCGTCACTCCCCTCTCCTTTCCCGTCACTCCCCTCTCTTGTACCCTGTCACTCCCCTCTCCTGTTCTGTCACTCCCCTCTCCTGTCCCCTGTCACTCCACTCTCCTGTCCCGTCACTCCCCTCTCCTTTCCCGTCACTCCCCTCTCTTGTACCCTGTCACTCCCCTCTCCTGTTCTGTCACTCCCCTCTCCTGTCCCCTGTCACTCCACTCTCCTGTCCCGTCACTCCCCTCTCCTTTCCCGTCACTCCCCTCTCTTGTACCCTGTCACTCCCCTCTCCTGTTCTGTCACTCCCCTCTCCTGTCCCCTGTCACTCCACTCTCCTGTCCCGTCACTCCCCTCTCCTTTCCCGTCACTCCCCTCTCTTGTACCCTGTCACTCCCCTCTCCTGTTCTGTCACTCCCCTCTCCTGTCCCCTGTCACTCCACTCTCCTGTCCCGTCACTCCCCTCTCCTTTCCCGTCACTCCCCTCTCTTGTACCCTGTCACTCCCCTCTCCTGTTCTGTCACTCCCCTCTCCTGTCCCCTGTCACTCCACTCTCCTGTCCCGTCACTCCCCTCTCCTTTCCCGTCACTCCCCTCTCTTGTACCCTGTCACTCCCCTCTCCTGTTCTGTCACTCCCCTCTCCTGTCCCCTGTCACTCCACTCTCCTGTCCCGTCACTCCCCTCTCCTTTCCCGTCACTCCCCTCTCTTGTACCCTGTCACTCCCCTCTCCTGTTCTGTCACTCCCCTCTCCTGTCCCCTGTCACTCCACTCTCCTGTCCCGTCACTCCCCTCTCCTTTCCCGTCACTCCCCTCTCTTGTACCCTGTCACTCCCCTCTCCTGTTCTGTCACTCCCCTCTCCTGTCCCCTGTCACTCCACTCTCCTGTCCCGTCACTCCCCTCTCCTTTCCCGTCACTCCCCTCTCTTGTACCCTGTCACTCCCCTCTCCTGTTCTGTCACTCCCCTCTCCTGTCCCCTGTCACTCCACTCTCCTGTCCCGTCACTCCCCTCTCCTTTCCCGTCACTCCCCTCTCTTGTACCCTGTCACTCCCCTCTCCTGTTCTGTCACTCCCCTCTCCTGTCCCCTGTCACTCCACTCTCCTGTCCCGTCACTCCCCTCTCCTTTCCCGTCACTCCCCTCTCTTGTACCCTGTCACTCCCCTCTCCTGTTCTGTCACTCCCCTCTCCTGTCCCCTGTCACTCCACTCTCCTGTCCCGTCACTCCCCTCTCCTTTCCCGTCACTCCCCTCTCTTGTACCCTGTCACTCCCCTCTCCTGTTCTGTCACTCCCCTCTCCTGTCCCCTGTCACTCCACTCTCCTGTCCCGTCACTCCCCTCTCCTTTCCCGTCACTCCCCTCTCTTGTACCCTGTCACTCCCCTCTCCTGTTCTGTCACTCCCCTCTCCTGTCCCCTGTCACTCCACTCTCCTGTCCCGTCACTCCCCTCTCCTTTCCCGTCACTCCCCTCTCTTGTACCCTGTCACTCCCCTCTCCTGTTCTGTCACTCCCCTCTCCTGTCCCCTGTCACTCCACTCTCCTGTCCCGTCACTCCCCTCTCCTTTCCCGTCACTCCCCTCTCTTGTACCCTGTCACTCCCCTCTCCTGTTCTGTCACTCCCCTCTCCTGTCCCCTGTCACTCCACTCTCCTGTCCCGTCACTCCCCTCTCCTTTCCCGTCACTCCCCTCTCTTGTACCCTGTCACTCCCCTCTCCTGTTCTGTCACTCCCCTCTCCTGTCCCCTGTCACTCCACTCTCCTGTCCCGTCACTCCCCTCTCCTTTCCCGTCACTCCCCTCTCTTGTACCCTGTCACTCCCCTCTCCTGTTCTGTCACTCCCCTCTCCTGTCCCCTGTCACTCCCCTCTCCTGTCCCGTCTCTCCCCTCTCCTGTCCCCTGTCATTCCACTCTCCTGTCCCCTGTCACTCCACTCTCCTGTCCCCTGTCACTCCACTCTCCTGTCCCCTGTCACTCCACTCTCCTGTCCCCTGTCACTCCACTCTCCTGTCCCCTGTCACTCCACTCTCCTGTCCCCTGTCACTCCACTCTCCTGTCCCCTGTCACTCCACTCTCCTGTCCCCTGTCACTCCACTCTCCTGTCCCGTCACTCCCCTCTCCTTTCCCGTCACTCCCCTCTCTTGTACCCTGTCACTCCCCTCTCCTGTTCTGTCACTCCCCTCTCCTGTCCCCTGTCACTCCCCTCTCTCGTCTCGTCTCTCCCCTCTCCTCTCCCCTGTCACTCCACTCTCCTGTCCCGTCACTCCCCTCTCCTTTCCCGTCACTCCCCTCTCTTGTACCCTGTCACTCCCCTCTCCTGTTCTGTCACTCCCCTCTCCTGTCCCCTGTCACTCCCCTCTCTCGTCTCGTCTCTCCCCTCTCCTCTCCCCTGTCACTCCACTCTCCTGTCCTGTCACTCCCCTCTCTCGTCCCGTCACTCCACTCTCCTGTCCATCCCCTCTCTCATCTCCTGTCACTCCCCTCTCCTGTTCCGTCACTCCCCTCTCCTTTCCCGTCACTCCACTCTCTCGTCCTCATAGTTGTGTAACTTACGCTGCCATAGGGAAGCCTTAAGCCACACGAGCAGATCAGTGGTGCGTCCGGCCGTCAGTCTATGTATCAGCAAGTACAGCAGTAATAAGCGCTCTGCATTCTGCAAGAGATCCAGCGCTTCTATCACTATGTCACTGCTATACTTGCCGGTAATGATAGAGTCAGGCAGACAGGGAAACCCTGGACAGGAGGTGGCGGTGCCCTAAACTGGCCGGAATATCTCTTACAGCCAGACAGTTAGCTAGCTGCACGGGCCTCCTGCCAAGCTGGACGTGAGATCAGTGCAGAGATTGACAGGAGGCCAGGACAGCCAATCAGCTGCAAGAGCCTCCTGTCAGTCACATCTGCCAATCCACGATTATTGATCCCAGCAGGAGAGGAATAAGGGCAGATATCTGGACCTTTCCCCAGGGGAAAATCTATATATGAAAACTGAGCACTGTTTATAAATAACTTGCCGGTAGCTGGCAGCTTAGCGACCAATCACAACCCAGCTCCCGCCTCTCACAAACGCGTGCACAGAATGGCTAGTACCCGCAATCCAATCCGAAGGCACAGAAAATCAGTGTCCATTCTAAATCAACCTCTGCATGTTCTGAGCCACAAAGTGTTTTATCATGCTGAGGCCCAGCTCTATGATTTAAGTTTTAATATTGGAACAATATTGTGTATATATATATATATATATAAACTGCTTGTATTCACAGAACGTTTTCACGTGACTACAACCAGTGTGAGTCCGCTGCAATCATTAGTAAGGTTTATGCGCAGTTTGCCTGATCGGTCTCCTGGGAGTCTCCAGTAACGGCCGGGAAGGTGAAAGGTGACGCGTTCATCACCAGTGAACAATAGAGAGGGTTATATGGCGGGCGGACGGGCGCGTGTCACCACTTCTGGTCTGATCTGATGGAGTTCCCTGATGTCTGTACATCGCGCCCAGCACTGGAGTCAGCACAGAAAGACTCTCCACTCCAGGGATGACAATAAATATCAGCACTTCTCATCTACAGAAGCTGCCAGTGACTCTCCTGGGGGGTGATTTGGCCGGGCATTAAATCTATTTACTGAAATATTGATCTATACATTTTTGGCCTGATCCAGCGCTGAATATACCATTGATGGCGCAGCGCATCTTGTAACACGCGCTATTAGGTGCTATTCAGACCTGAATGCAAGTCGCTACACGACTACTTGCATTCTGAAGGGTGTTTCGTGGTCGGGAAAGGGTGGAAGCACGTGGTCAATGTGCAGTAAGGTTGTGCCCAAATAAGTGCCCCCGAACCAGACACGGGTACAGGCATAAATAAACACAGTTTACATGGAAAGCGTTGCACGAGCCCCAGGTTAGGTCTAGTCCAGAGGGCTGACACTCCACAACCCATTTTGGAGCCTTGCATTAGAATTTATTCATTCAAACACAATACTAAAATGATTAAATGACTGCTGGAGAATTGTTCAGGTGCCAAATGTTATATTACAAAAAATACAGTAAAAAAATATTTTGACATAAAACATTTTTAGGAATTACATTTTTAAATATTGTTTAAGTGCATTCTCACGGCGACTGAAGTGTTTGCTCTATTCATAACTTTTTTCCAGTATACATTTAGGGCCTGATTCAGAGATCCGCTGCCGCTGGGATCTTAAATATACGCAACTAAGCGGCAGTTCGGAGCAGGTTACATCCCACTGATTAAACAGTCACTCCCCTTGCAAACAGCGGCCGATCTTAAAGTTAGACCAGCACTGACTTACCCTAACTATCTGCAGTTATTTCCGCCCCTATGCAAATTAGTTGGGTATATTTAGGATCCTAAGTGTCTGCTCGCGCCCACTTTCCCTCATCTCAATGTCTCAATGCCTCCCCCCGCCCATTTCTATGCAAATCCTCCGGGTCCTAGATTTCCGCAGCACTTCGGATCACAAGTGCTTGCGATCGATTCACAAGTCCGCGCTTAGCGAATTTACGCCCCTAAACTCTACGTAGACGGCGTCGCACTATTACTACGCATGCGCAGTTAATGCAAATTTTTCCGACCCTAAATATACACACCTAACTAGCGATAGTTTCGCATCTCTGAATCAGGCCCTTACAGTGTAAAAACCTGCACTTGCACAGGTCCAGTTCTATGGGGGCTGATCCAGGGCTACACCTGCCGCCGTAGTTAGGTAGAATGTTTTCCGGCGTAACTAGCCATTTCCTTTACTGAGGATCTGGCGCCCTAACCGTTGCGTAGTTACAGTTGAAGGGGCGTTCCTAGGTTATGAGCGCCGTAACTATGCAACAGTTAGGGAAGGTAGGCGGGAGGGGCAGCAGGGAAATGAGGCAGGGAGGGCAGGGTTTGTAATTTACGCTCTGGTCTCGGCGTAATTACACTCGGTTATGCCGGCTGAAGTTAGGGTAGCTTTAAGACGGTGTCACAGAGTGTAACTACGCCAGCACAGGAGGAGTGTCGGGAGAGTGGATAAATGTTATGTACATCGTAAAATGTATAAATATTACAGGAACACATCCAGGCTTCTAAGGGTTTCTCAATTTCTGTGCCTCTCAGTTGGCTTGCGGCTGCTTTTCTACACTGCCCGTGATGAGACGCGTACACGAATCACTGCCAAACGATCTGATGGACTGACGCATTTAGACTTAAGTGACAACACATCTAATAGAGGGACTGGGCTAAGTGCGAAAGTAAGAGTTCCCTCTGTTATCACAGAATCTGGATTCCACCATCATTGCACAGTGGCTCAGTGAGTAGCATTGTGTCTCACAGCACTGAGATCATGAGTTCGATTCCCGGACCAGGCCTTATCTGTGTGGAGTGGGTATGCTCTCCCCGTGTCTGCGTGGGTTTCCTCTGGGCGCTCCGGTTTCCATGCTGGTAGGTTAATTGGCTGCTGAATAAATTAGCCCTAGTGTGTGTGTGTGTGTGTGTGTGTGTGTGTGTGTCTGTGTTAGGGAACTTAGACTGTAGCTCCAAAGAGGCAGGGACTGATGTGAATGTGAAATATTCTCTGTAAAGCGCTAAGTAATCTGATAGCACCATATAAACACCTGCCCCTTTGTTCCCTGTAATACAGACATAGGTTGCTGACATCAGAAGCCAATTAACCAATCAGTATGACACTGACCCCACCTGGGAGAAGCAACTGAAAACCATAATAGAGAGGAGGACGAGCTCCTTTCCTAAGGCCCAGTTTGGGACTATAAGATTTCTAATGTGACAGGTAACCCCTTCATCCTAACCCTAACCCTCCGTTTCCATGTGGGTCCCCGAAACGAAAATCAGATTTTAGAAAAACTGGCTGCGATTTCTATTGCTATGCCTCGATGAGACACAGCAATCGATCCACGGAGCACCGAAAGCTCGTTCTACTAAATGGTAAGAAAAAATAGTCCCTTCCCTAACTGTAACCCTAACTCTTCCCTCTCACTACCCTAACCCTCCTTTCCTGGCAGCCTGATCCTAACCCTCCATCTACCGCAGCCTGACCCTAACCCTCCATCTACCACAGCCTAACCCTCCCTCCCCTGCAGCCTGACCCTAACCCACCATCTACCGCAGCCTGACCCTAACCCTCCATCTACCGCAGCCTAACCCTAACCCTCCCTCCCCTGCAGCCTGACCCTAACCTTCCCTCCCCTGCAGCCTGACCCTAATCCTAACCCGCACAGATAGTTTGCGCACCTATTTCTGGTCCGGCGAGCAGCGGTGGAGGTGCGGCGGAGGGATATCGCAGACGGCGGAAGGACAACTGTAATTGCAAAGTAAATGGGTAAAACGGCCTACTCACCCATTCACTAAAAAAAAGTTCTATCATATAGCCTGACCTTAACTGTCCTGTCTTCGTGTCCTAACCCAAACCACGCCTGTTCCAAAGCCTAACCTAAACTATCCCCTCTCTACAGCCTAACCCTAACAATCACCTTCTAGCAACATAACCTGAAGCGTTGGGAATGGGTACAAAATACAAACATTTGACCTTGTACCTGTTGCGATATACAAATATTCTTTACATACCATCTTCTACCCATCTTGTGTATATTATCCAGTGTATATCATAGGGGTGGAGGTATGAGGGTTTGGGTGCTCAAATAATGTATCCTTTAGGAGCCATTCAGTCAAATCTTGTTGAACTTTTTTGGCGACTTGGCTTCTGGGACTTGTCCAGTCCGATATAAGTAATTATACATAGTAATTGCTATGAAAAAGGTTGGGAAACCTTGGTCTAGACATGAACATAAGGCTCCTATGTGATGAGTTCTAGAAGAAAGAAAGTTTGTGTTACACCAAGCAATGCTTCCAGTGTCACAATCTAAGCCGCAAGGGTAGAAAATAAGTTTATATCTGAAACTCACAAAACTGTGTAACCAGAAGGTCTTATTTCAAGGTGACAAACCAAAATTATTTACTGAAGAAGTTCAAAAAAACAGATCTTCCAGAGAAGACGGCTTTCATGCCTCGTGAAAGGAGCCTATGACCGGTCGAACATGTCCGTCACCTCCAGACTATGGCTTTTCTGTGATACAAGACGTAAAATGGATGGAACACAGCGGATGCCTTGACCGTTGTTTACTGGGATCGTTCCATGCACATCCAAACTTTAGAATAATCACACCCACAATGCAGTCCCTCAATACACAGAGAGCACAAAGGTAACGATTCTCCTCGAACACCGAGCTCACCATAAAAACCTTTCCAAGGATTTCAGATTTGGAAAACTAACGTCACTTCATCGCATCCAAAATAGCCAAGACAAATGTCGTGGGGATGGTGACGCTTCTCCTCCAACTCCTGCGACCACAAGTTATCGTCATGCTATAATCATTATTTATTATCCCCGCCACGCCCCCCAATGGCCCCCACGGTCTGTCAACGGCTGTGATATGCTTGTTTGTTCTTTGGGGTTAAGAGACTGGTTTGGGCCAAAAGGAAAAAAAAAAAAAATGAAACCCACAAAAGCATCTGGTGAGGAGGGAATTGAAGCCAACCGCGTGGACAAAGTACGGAGCAAACCACAGACAGACGCATTGGTCATTGCAATAATTACCGGAAAAAGCACAACCGTCTCTGATGCCAGGAGGGGAGACCAGGTGCGGGGAAAAGACTTACCAATAGTATATGTCACAAACAAGGGGACTGGTTATATGGGATAAGGTTAAGGGCACAATTATATGTCAATAAATCTTCCTATGCAAAGCATGAAAGAAATACACAATCATTCCGAAAAAGGGTTAATAAAAAATGCCACAGCCTATAAAACGTATCGTAACAGACTGTCTCCCTGTCTTATTACTAAAGAATTGCGGCAGGCAGCTAATGAATGGGTAAGGTTAGAATATATATATACGGAAACGTATACAGATTAAATATCAAATTGCAGCGGCTGCTTTTAGTTTAGGCATTTTGTGGATTTCGATTATATCAGGAACTTTTTTTTTAGAACTTTAAGTGGAGTTTAGTGCGGCGAGGTCAGAAACGTCTAAAATTATAGCCAGCCAATGGCTGACCAAGAATGATGGGAGACGCATATATAACTGCACCTATATCAGGTGAAAATCCGGTCACACTGAGAGAACCTGGTTACAGACCCAGCAACGGCAATCAGAAAATAGACAATGATCCAGCTGACACCATCATTCGTTGGTCATAGCATTTTAATAATGACAAGTGTTGCATTGGCTGGAGTACTGCGCAGAATGATAGAGGTGCGGCACGGCCCCCATTCAGAACGCCGACTTTCCACCCCCTCCTGTTCCTGGCTCTCTCCTCGCTCTGTCACCAGCTATTTCCTTCACTCCTGAGCTTCCCCATTGCTCTCTCCCCCGCTCCTGTGCTTCCCCCACTGCTCCTGGCTCTCTCCTTGCTACTCCTTTGGCTTTCTTCTCCACTCCTGTCATTCCCCACTGCTCCTGGCTCTCTCCTCTACTTCCCCACTACTCCTAGCTCTCCCCTCGATCTGTTCACTCTGTCCCCAATACTCCTAACACTCTCGCCCACTCCTGTGCTTCCCCACTGCTCCTGGCTCTCCACCCGATCTGTCCCCACTGCTACTTGACTCTTTCCTCTGATCCTATGCTTCCCCACTGCTCCTGGCTCTCTCCTCCGCTCTGTCCCCGTTACTCCTACTCTTCTCTACTCGTGTGCTTCCCCACTGCTCCTGGCTCTCCACCCGATCTGTACACTCTGTCCCCAATACTACTAACACTCTCGCCCACTCCTGTGCTTCCCCACTGCTCCTGGCTCTCTCCTCCGCTCTGTCCCCGTTACTCCTACTCTTCTCCACTCCTGTGCTTCCCCACTGCTCTTGGCTCTCTCCTCTGCTTCCCCACTACTCCTAGCTCTCCCCCTGATCTGTCCACTTTGTCACCAATACTCCTAGCTCTCTCTCCCACACCTGTGCTTCTCCACTGCTCCTGACTCTCTCCTCTGCTGCTAGCTCACCTTCGCTCCTGTGCTTCCTCATTGCTCCCGGCTTTCTCCTCTGCTTCTGGCTCTCTTCCTTTGTTCCTATGCTTCCCTACTGCTTCTGGCTCTCTCCCATTCTGTCTGCTCTGTCCCTGCTGCTCCTGGCTCCTTCCTCTGCTCCTGTGCTTCCCCCTGCTCATGGCTCTCTCCTAGCTCCGATTCTAAAACTCTTCTCCACTCCTGTGCTTCCCCACTGCTCCTGGGTCTCTCCTCCACTAGGCATGGATCCAGTCCTCTCTTCTCTCTCTCGTCTTCCTCTCCCATGATCGCTGATGAAGTTGCATCAGTCAGTAATTAGATAAATAGTGATTAGGGATAGGGTTATGATTGCTGAAATGCCAAACAAACTAACGGTTAGATTTACTAAACTTCTCAAAAGGAAAAACTAAGACGAGATGTTGCCCATAGCAACCAGATTCTATCCGACATTCTCTAGTATGCAATAGGGCAGTGACCAGCAGCATTACCAACCACACACATGATAACTGAAGCTCTTATGGTTCCATAAACCATGAGCTTCATTATATTTCTCCTGCAGCGGCAGTGGCTTCCTGCATGTGTTTGCTATAGCTTGTAACACTTCAAATAAATGCTGATGTGTTTCTACGCAGAGGTGCCGCTTACTGCTGACGACATGACTTCTTAGAAAGATAAATAGTAATGTTCAGCTTCTTTTAAGGTAAAAAAAGAAAACAAAAACCCACCCACGCAGCACCTGCGGCATATCAGAACACTCATCAATGACTTAATGCCATTAAAATTAATTAAAAACTGTCTGAGAACCGCTGAACTACTTAGAAAAGTTGCCTGTTTTTTATTGTTTTGAACAACACATCCATCAACTTTTACTTAACATGTTGTTAAAAGACATTTCTCCTCTGTGTTCTTGGCTCTCTCCTCTGATTCTGTGCTTCCTCACTGCTCCTGGCTCTCCACCCGATCTGTCCCTGCTTCTACTTGACTCTCTCCTCTGATGCTGTGCTTCCCTACTGCTCCTGGCTCTCTCCTCCGCTCTGTCCCCGTTACTCCTTTGGCTCTCTTCTCTCCTGTGCTTTCCCACTGCTCCTGGCTCTCTAATCTGCTCCTGTGCTTCCCCACTACTCTTGGTTCTCTCTTTAGCTCCTAGCTAACCTTCACTCTTGTGCTTCCCCACTGCTCCTGGCACTCTCCTCTGCTCCTAGCTCACCTACGCTCCTGTGCTTCCCCACTGCTCCTGATTTCTCCTCCGCTCCTGTGCTTTCCCACTGCTCTTGGTTATCTCCTCAGCTCCTAGCTAACCTTCACTCTTGTGCTTCCCCACTGCTCCTAGCTCACCTACGCTCCTGTGCTTCCCCACTGCTCCTGATTCTCTCTTCTGCTCCTGTGCTTCCCCACTGCTCCTGATTCTCTCCTCCGCTCCTGTGCTTCCTCACTGCTCCTGATTCTCTCCTCCACTCCTGTGCTTCCCCACTGCTCCTGATTCTCTCCTCCGCTCCTGTGCTTCCCCGCTGCTCCTGTTTCTTTCCTCCGCTTATGTGCTCCCCCACTGCTCCTGATTCTCTCCTCCGCTCCTGTGCTTCCCCACTGCCCCTGGCTCTCTCCTCTACTCTTGTGCTTTCTCACTGCTCCTGTGATAGCACAGGAGCAGTTGTGTTCTTGGCCACATGTGCAAGCTCTTTAGTTCAGTTTAAATCAATTGTATGGAGAAGAGATTTGAGCCCAGTATCGTTCATGAAAATAAGATACAGAAAATGATACGAAAACATGGATGAAATTCACAGAAATCCATGGAGAGAACAATCCTCTAATGCCGGCAACACACTATGCGTTTTCCCAAGTCACCAACGTAACGTTGCAGCTGCTGGGGAAATGGAACAGTGCGCACACACAATACGTGGTAATCGTGGCTTTCACCCCACCACCTTCTGCGATCCTAGTGGGAATTCTAATTAATCTGATTATCGGTTGGAAACGTTCCAATAAACTGGTCCATGCCATACACTCAACCCCGTCCTCAAGTACCACTAACGGTCCATATTTTGTAGGTCTCCCTGCAAAATCTGTGGAGCTTTCAAAATGTAAGTGACAGTTATGAGCTCACCTCCAGCAAGGAGATTTAAAAAACATGGACCGTTTTGTACTTGAGGACAGGGTTCAGAACCCCTGCACTAGAAGACAATCAGCTAATTATCATATAGCACCAAAACTAGACTGCAGCAAAGTGGGCGGTTTCCAACGCTCTGGCCGGAAAACGCGTGGCGTTTGAGTTTTGCACATGCTACAATGCGCTATTGTAAGTATCCGCGATCCAGCTCTTCCTGCCGTGTTTCGCCGGTGGGACGGGTTGCAGCCAAGATTGGGAGCAGCAGAATTAAAAGTATAGAAATGACGTGTTTACTGTCACCCGCGCAATAAAGACTGATCAGACACCGTTTTAAGTGGGGATGGATCAGAAGTTTTATGGCAGCGTCCCTTGGACGGAACTACATGAGAAGGTTGAGATAGAAACACAGGGCTGGATCCAGACTGAAATAAGTGCTTGAACTTAGTTACTCCTGGGCTAAACCATGGTGATTGCAGGGGGAGTCAAGTTAATTGTATTCTTTGCATGCAGGGATATATCTTTGAATTGCTTACTGCACACAGATACTGAC